>OX401407.1:47426502-47619002 GCA_947846245.1 Cerastoderma edule | reverse complement strand
TTTCAAATTCTAATGCAGTGTTGACAAATATATCATAACCCTTAAAGTACTGGAACCGACTTCATGCTTAGGCATACAGGTTAGATCCAGGCCAGCCGCCAAGTAAATTAGCGATAAAATTATACAGATACATGCACTTAAGGTTTTGGCAGGCAGATGACTCAAAAAACTATTTTAAGGAACTTATCCAGGAATTTAAGGGTTAATTCTATCAATCTCTACCTCTTCAGCCGTGTCGAAATGGTTCCGGAGTGTGCGTTCTGTTTCCACGTGGTATAATCTGTATATAGTATATCAGCTGACACTACATTACCCAGCGAAAGGTAAGCTCGTCCGATCCTTTACAAACAACGTTACTCTGCTTTCAACGGTGATTCATCTTTACGGGTTTCGGTGCATTTATGTGGGCATCCTCAAATCATCTTTCTGACATTTCAAACAATTTTGTAGTTCAAGTTGTTTGTTTCTAAGAATATATTACAATGGTGACATGCAATTTCTCCAAGACGCTTCCAATGACGTGTCACATTACGATAGTGTACTTTCATTCAAGATACCATCCATGTTTATCAGTTCTAACTTACGAAAATATTCTATATGTTTAGTAAAACGGTGCCAAGGACTATTGTTATAGAAGCATATCGTTTTTCTTTATATTTCAGGCGAAGACGTTACAATACGCACGCGTGGTCTAGCGGCTATTTTCCTTATTTCAAGCGATGCCTACAATTCATAAACAACGGACTCTAGTAAATATATACATGTACTAAAGTACATTGCTGGTGTTATAAATTTGCATGTTTCGCAGAGCTTGTTCTGTTGTGAACATCCTAAAAACGATCCTAGATATGAGTGTGCTGATAAGGTTTAACAGGTGGGGGAATCACGTGAGCAATGTTTACGATATCATGTCCGAACAAGATGGCAGCGCCCGTGACGGATGAGATATATTCGGCTTTTCTTCACCTAATTTTGCCGACACCGATATAAAGCATTGGCAATCATATACCACCAGAACCGGGGAGTTGATTGTCAACTCATACGGGGTACACAATGTAAAGGTCATTGGCACAAGAATGTGAAAAAAATGCAAAAGTACCGTTGGGGCGGCCATCTTGTTCGGACATACGAGCGTAAACATTGGTTACGTGATTCCATGGCCTGCTTAAGCCGGGTAAGACCAATCGGTAAATATGTAGGACACGAACAAACTTTCGTAATTCAAGTAAAGACACACGTGGTCGGAACAATTCGTATATTTTGACTCTTTTATTTAATCCACTCCCTACTGAGAACTGACGAGATGCAAATACATTCCCCTTTGTTTGACGGAGTGGCTTTTAGATAGGAGTAATTATAATCAAACCCCATGCATTTATTTGCCTGGGGTATTTAACAGTTCATTGATCAAACCATTGAACTTGTTTTTTCTATGATTTATTGACTACTCAATTCAGACAGGTCAGAGAAAGTAAGCACGGGAGATGGAAACAAAAGAAGCTTAAAAAAAATCTCTTTTCATATTGGGTAGATGCCATTTTCAAAGGAAACGAACGATTATCATAACTTTATACCTATGAAGTGTGATATATAATATATGTGGGATGATCGGCTGGAGTCTTTTTTGTGCAATTAAAAGACTTGTTACTTGTAACAGTTTGGCAACATGATGACAAACATCATAAACCTTTTTTATCACATAAAAAGTGATAGAACATCCTAAATGGCATTCAAAATATTGATTATTTTCTGCTAAATGCTCCGTTTACCCTTTCATTTTCAGTCATTTCTGTATATGAATGCGGGTTTATAAACTTTTAACCTTGTTAACGAGGGCCGTATAAACAAACCATTATGACTAGGAATGTAAAAAATGAAACGATGAATTTTTTTTGTACAAGTTTTTTTCCTTGTGGTAACATAACCAAATTCAAGTACAAGTTCTACAGTTTTATAAGAAAATAATCCTTTCATAGAATTTTCTAAATTTTTGATATGTTATTTAAAATTTAATTGTGAATTCAAAAATGAAAAGAAAAATGCAGGTCGACAAGTTAGTTATTTGTAAATTGACAGTTTCTATGGCAACCGTTTTGGGCAAAAATGTCAAAATGACCATACCATCTTCAAAGGTAATAACATAATTTCTGGAAGGGTTATTAACACAAAAAACATAAATTCATATATTCAATACTTTATAATTGATTTTTTCTCAGTTTATTACAATCTGGACAATTTTTGTTATCCAAATCAATTTTTGAAGTTCTTGTATTCATCAAAAAACACTGAAAATTGATATGTATATTACAAATAAATGAAGATATTTAAAAATTCCTTTCATAGAATTTTCTTTTTTTTAGTATGTGAAGTAAAATTCAATCTTGAAATACAAAATACCAAAAAAGTATATGTTGACGAGTTACTTTTTCTGTAAAATGACAGTTTCCATGGTAACCGTATTTTAAAAACATTTATAAAAACGATTGAAATAACTTGTAATTTGAAAAATAGGAGCTGGGGGCTTAATATGCATGAGAAATATACAATGATGTTAATAACCTTTTAGATTTGTATGGATAATATGATTATTCTTGGAAAAAAATTGCATATATAGTAAATTCCATCCGAATAAAAGTTTATCCGACTACTATGCAAGTAGCTCTTCGGTAACAGATTATTATCTCCCTTGGATGCGCAGATGAAGTGTGCAGATAAAACTACTGAGGACGTCCTTAACCGTGTTATGCTCCATATATTTGAGTTCAAGATATATGTTTCGTTTGAGACAGAAAAAAATACTTAATTGTTGTAAAATGCTGTGGAATATGGGTATATCATGTATCTATGAAATGAAATAAATGGGACACTATTGATTTAATCTGAATATAAAATCTTCGCCTGATCGGTAAAGACGAACTTGTAAATTTTGTCAGAAAATATAGACTAATAAATATTATTGATAAAGATATTTTGTTATATAATGTTTTTTGTCAAAGCGATTTGTTCAATTACTGATCCACCTTTTTACAAACCCTTTCAAAGAATAACTGTAAAAAGAATATCAACACACAGTGGCAAGAGGGCTTATGCAACAAAACAGTGTATGGGAAATGAAGATAAAGAAACGAGCCACTTACATCAGACAAGACGTTTCTCTCATTAACTGACACGTTTAATGTAATTCTCGAAAATCGTAACAAATCCAGTAATTCAGGTTTGGGATGATCTCAAGAAACATGTACAATTACTTAGAACAACATAATTTCCCGTTTAGTTAAAAATTATTCATTTTACATTGATTGTGTCGGAAGCTTTAACCCTTTCCCAAACAATAACGACATTTGACGTGTTTGTTGCAGACGACTTTGGAAAACATTGTGGAAAAATGAGAAATTGCTCCTAATGAGCAATTTCTCCTTTTTCCACAAGGTCTTCTGCTCTATCTGAAGAATATTTTGCAATTTCATCACATTTTGAAATGTCGTCTGCAAACTCTTTCAATTTGGGGCAGTCGAAAACTTGTCGTTTGGGAAAGGGTTATGCTTAAGCTTATTAAGCTATCTTGATACTAAACCAGTACTCGCGCCGGTTTAATGGCCAGTCCATGCAATTTCACCTCGTTGCCAACAGGGGTCGAACCCGGGACCCTCGATAACATAGGCCTAGGATTTAACACTTCACTACTGTTGCACACCATGGGATCGATTCCCCCAGTCATTCTCATACACAGGGGGAGATTTACAAATGGTTTCGGGAATTACCACTCACAGTATAACCATGAAGGAGCTTGCCAACTGCGGCGAAGATATTTGATTCTTTGATACGGCGCAATCTAATGCAAGGATGCAATGGGTTTCAGATTCTAGATTGATATCGTTTCCGAAAACATTATACACACCAACCTAACACTACGCCATGTTGAGAAAGACACGCTTGATTGCACACGAGGCTATCTATTATATATGCATATACCCCAGGATAAGCACTGACTCAGGTTTTTGTCTCTGATTTGTTGACATTGATAGACTATTCGCCTAATCAAACTGAGTGGTCGATTCTCCCTAATGCACAAATATACAGTTGTTCGAGTATTTCATACAAAGGAAATTAAGTCGTCCGATCTTAACATGCTCGAATGCACAGTTATCGTTCTTTTTTAGTTGCAATGGTTTATCATGGTATCATGGTTTATTAAAAGAGCATCATTCACGTGACGTTACCAATGTCCAAAAATAGGACGCGCATACTAAAATAAACCAGTCGGTCTTCCAGTAGGATTTCTCCGCGGAGTGTTAGAGATAATGCCATTATAAAGCATAGGTTTCAATATACCACCAGAACCGGAAAGTTAATGGTCAACTCATGCAGGATACACAATGTGGCTAATTGGAAAAAAGTAGGTGGTAACAGCAAAAGTGCCTGTTTCGTCATGGGCGCGGTCATCTGTTTCGGACATAAGATCGTAAACATAGGTCCTGCGATACCTCCGCCTGTGTTATCACCTGTTGATTTCAACATTATTGAGTCACATTATCCTATATTTGTGAAAAATCAGCCTGGCGTTGTCTTAACCCTTTACCAAACAATAACGACATTCGACCAGTTCGTTGCAGACTACCCTGGAAAACATTGTGGGAAAAGGAGAAATTGTTCGTAACGAGTTTAAAGTGATCGACTCGTAACCCCGAGTCCTGGATTCGAGTCCCAAACTCGATAGTGTAGCATCATGCCCAAACGATTTATGGGCAAACGCCTACCTAAACGGGAAACTTTATATTTCTTTTCCCATCGCATCAACATAATTTCAGCTATGTTCCGATGTCTGACTCTAAACGATGGTGGAATACCCCATACTAAATTACCTAACAGCGCTGGTAAATCCGGTTAGAACGTTCGGTATCCCGGAAGTCAGCCGGGAGCCTACCTCTTTAGACTGGGAACCGGTCTCTCATCTATCGAATGTAGAGACCGGTACGGTACAAATCTACCAGGCAAAAAACTGGCTGGTAATGGAAGGAACGAAAACAGCATACTGTCCTTAGAGACGAACGTTTGCCCTGTTCAAACAAACGGCTAGTCGTGACATGGAGTTTCCTTCACGGAAATATTGTACAAAGTGATTTGAATTCGGAATTTTGACAAGCATTTCATACAATTCGGTAGATAATTTAGTCTGACAAATGGCTCTCTGCTTTGAAAATCGCAACACAATGATTCATGGGAAACAGATTTGTGTTCCTTGTTGTTGCCGTATTTTGGAACGTTGCATTCTGACCAATCAAATCGCTCAGAATGTGTACGCTGCCCGTTGTCTAGCCTCAAGCCTGGCCCGTCCGTATACCCCGAACCTAATGCAGGTATGCATGGACCAGGACTCCAGGCTGCCCGTTGTCTATCTTGTGAAACATAGTTGAGCCAGTAGACAGCGGGGGACCAGTTTAACTACCTCTTATGAAAATTCAAATGCCGGATACCAGCACAATGATACTCGTGTCTTATGCAAGCCGTAAATGAACTAGACAATGTTAACGCAATGCTAGACCCAATACACAATACTCTGCTATAGACTGACAGCGATCGGTAAGACTCGACTGGCATGAAGTCAATACCATTTAAACTATGTTTAATAAATCATATTTCAAGTATCTGATGAAAATAACCACATGACTAAGTCGATTATACCTGGAAAAGTAATATAAAAAAGAATGAAAAAAAAGTGCAAGAAGAGAAGTGGGTATTTTGAATGGAAATGTAGCAAACAGGAGGAAAAAGGCGGGCAAACGATAGATAAACGAAAGAAAACAAAATCAATTAACCATTACAGTGCTGGAACCGACTTGATGCTTAGGCAAACATGTTATATCCAGGCCAGCCGCCAAGTAAATTGGCGACTGACCTCTAATCAAACCTGTTTGCTAGTCTGAGTATTCTTCTTCATCCAAATTAAGCAGTTTATTGAGGTTTTGGAAAGCAGATGACTCGAAAATCTATTTTTGGAAAATTACCCAGCATTCTGATTGTAAAGGTTATTGGCAAGGGCCAAACATACAAGCGGTCGACAGGACATTCAAAACGACATTTGATTTTTAAATGATAACGTTGCTTATTTTAAGTTAGAGCAATCGCACACCAAGAACACTGTCCCATGTGAGGGGAAGGCGTTGTTAATGGCATCTGGTTTATCTGTACAAAAGATAACAGGTGTTTGAGATTGCTTTGTTTATCTCTTTATAAATAAAATATATAACAACTGTCAACTGAACTAAAACACTAATAACATAGACCCTAAGCAAAACGTACAGCGCATCTCAGATGGGGCAATATCGCACTGAAAACTGCTTTTGGTATCCCTAGAAAATTCTAGCTTAACCATTTTGGGATAAAAGGCTTTTGTTGACAAGAATTACCTTCGAAATTTACCGGTATCATATTCAGCAACCATTTTTCTGCCAAAGAACAAGAAATGAATTCCATTATTTCTATTTTTTTTATATCTATTTATTGACGTTTCAAAAAGAAAATGTCCACATGATGATTTAAGGGACGAGCTTATAAAGCAAAACACATTCTATTCACGCCTTCGTTAGATTACCATACATAACAATAAAATCAATCTGTAGAAATCGATTATTCATGGCACAAAGGCGAGTTCAATGAGCCGCAGTACCGGGGTTTGGTGACATTAGATATCTGTATTAGCATAAACGTTATGACCATGTAAGGCATTCATAACAAACAATAATAACGTAAAGGACAGCTAATCAATTAATCGGAACACTCGGTCATTTCTTCAAAATACCTACCGACATGTGCCGTGGATTGCCGAGTAGAAACGATTGCTAATCCATACTATCAAATGAAAAGCTTGGTTTTCTGGCCCGTGTGTTTACCTCGCTCGGGTTACACGTACGGGCCAGGACCCCAGGCTACCAAATAAAGAGCCGCAGGGGTCGGGAGAGGAGGGGGGTTGGGGGTGGTGTAACAGACCACTTAATTTCTTCCATCTTTAATGAAACAAAAGCTTTTATGTAACATAATGCATTTGAAATATGGTTAAAAGATAACATGTACAATGATGTTTAACGATGTGTCCTTCATATTATGTATGCAGTGCTGCAGCCTTCAAATGGAACACAAATCGATAATCACAACAACAACAACAGATATGCATCCTATTGATTCATCACTCAGGAACGAGCACGGGATCTGTTCAACCGTACGCAGCAAATATCTTTGGTAAAGCATTTTGACAACTAGAAGAATTACTCATAACGAATCTTTTTCTCTTTTGCCACTCTGCTGTCTAATGAGAACCTCAAAGGTGGCATATTTTTCCCACTTAATGGTCGTCGTCAATTGGTACATTTTCTCTCTTTTCAAACCTGTAACGATCTTAGCGATAAAAAAATTCACATGTAAAGCGAAGGGTTAACCCTTAGAAAGCTGGGTATTTTTCTGAAAATAGACTTTTGTGTCGTCTGCATTAAAAAACTTTCAACAGCTGCTCAATTTTGATGAGGAAAGATACTGAGAGTAGAAAACAGGTTAGATCACAGGCCAGCCGCCAATTTACTTGGCGGCTGGCCTGGATCTAACCTTTTTGCATAAGCATGAAGGTGGTTCTAAAGGGCTGATGACAAGGTTGTTAACGGAACCATGTTTATCGTCGATCATGTACTTATCCCTTTCCCAATCAACACATTTTCCACTGTCCCAAATTGAAGTCGTCTGCAACAAAGTGGTCAAATGTCGTCATTGTTTGGGAAAGGGTTAAGGAGAGTAACCATCAGACTATGTTTGTTTGCTCTTTATGTGCCGTTTTAATAACTTAAGAGTTAATACTGTTTTCAAGCCAGTGCATGTTAAATGGTTTACCATCGATCGGGCACTAAACCTCTCACGACGCCTGCGATGATCCGTAAAATACTGCAGAATAATTCAGTAAACGATACCTCAACAATTATTGCTTGAATTGTTTGAACGCTGACGAATACCCGTAACTGTGACTGGGCCTCCAAATTCAATGGACTGTCTTGTATGAAATCGAACTTGGGCAAGTAATCATGACACATAACCTTTCCGTTGTTTGGTTAATATTGGAAGAGAGAAAAAATTGATGAGAGAGCGGGTAGGCAAAAAATAAATAACCTTTCACACCATTTGTGTGGTCTGTTACTTTAACCAACCCATTACCAAACAATCAAAACATTTGACCAGTTTGTCGCAGACGACTCTGGAAAACAATATGGGAAAAGGAGAAATTGCTCGTGACGAGCAATTTCTCATTTTCCCACAATGTTTTTCTGCCCTACCAGAAGATTATTTTCACATTTCATCACATTTTGAAATGTCGTCTGCAAACTCTTTCAATTTGGGACAGTCCAAAATTTGCTGTTTTGGAAAGGGTTAACGGACACAAAACCCTGTTACGTTACTTTCATCATGTGAACCTCATGACACGTGGTTCGGTACACGCCGTTTTCTTTAGCATGACAGAAGGGCCACATTCTGAAGAAGTAAATTCGAAAGCCGAAGTCATAGATACGCCTCAAGGTACTCAGGTAACGAAAATATTGCTCTTTTAGTCTATGTTTGCCATCATGGCAGTCAACGATGCATACATGGAATTCCACGATAAGTAATTTGACTTCTTCAAGAACTCGCCCTCGACACATTTCTTCCAGGGAACTCCATTCAGCTGCCTCTACGTCTATTTTTAGAATGTCTATTCCCTGTTAAAGAAAAAGAGGAAACACTAAAGAGGTATATACATGTAAGTGAATGTAAGGATTTTGATATTAACATTGCGCATTGGTCAAGTTGAAATGTGTATTTCTGAGGTTAATTTCTTTATTTCCTTAAATGCAAATTTTACAATCTTCATTTATAATGGCCTTTATGGGTTTGAATATTGATTTTTGTTTCATTCTTGGCCAGCCACAAAAAGAGAAAAAAAGAGCAATATAATTAAGTAATACTCTCAAATAATGTGGGTTATATCTTGATGACCTGTACACAAACAGGAAAGTTTCCAAAATCTCAAACAGGCCATCATACCTGAATTCAGTTTTTGGTTACGCAAGTATTAAAATAATCATTGTAAACAAAAGGAAGCAATACCGTCGTCATAAAGTTTTAGCTTATGATGTTTGTGTGGTTGGAAATAGATTCAATACCGCAAGTAAACCAGTTTGAAGCCCCCCCCCCCCCTGAAAATATAAGGAACGGGGACCTAAGCTCTAATAAATTGTGTTATGCTATGTTATGTTAATGGCAGTTTTTCAATTTGAATATGTATAAAGCTATAGGAATCATACAAATTAACCTTTCTCTTTCACACATAACGTTCGAAATTAAAGGCTTTTTGTGAAGATACTGACATAGCAGCTAGATGTTTCGTCGATTTTCGCGATCGGTTTTCGGCAAATATGCTTTACGCACAGCTTTTCGGGACTTCTAAATCACCGATTTACGGCAACATGAAGTCTGATTTTTTTAGTGACAATCATGATTGTTTCTAGCGTTAAAGTTTTCGCATTTTAATGGGTGAAAATTACAGGATTATTCCTAATTTTCAGGATTTTGAGATGCTTCGTCCCTATATAACGATATAGCAAACATGACTTTTCAGGATAAAGAACTAGATATTTCAGGCATTTGAAATTCTTTAACTTTCACCCATGTAATTTCTACTTAATTCGTCAAAATCGAAATATTACCTGCGTGTGGTTCAATTTCTGCTTGATTGTGCCCAAAGTCAAAAGCCTCCTTTCCGGAATGTCGCTTCCGCTAATTCCGATCGAATGGAACGTCACTTTCGGCGAATGTACGTGGTCAACCTGCGAGTCGCTAAGAACAAACGAGTTTCTTGATTAGGATTATGTGTGCAATATGTTAGTTAACCCTTTCCCAAACAACAAATCTTTGACTGTCACAAATTGAAAGGGTTTGCAGACGACATTTCAAAATGTGATGAAAATAGAAAATAATGTTTTGATAGAGCAGAAAACCTTTTGGGAAAAGGAGAAATCGCTCATAGCGAGCAATTCCTCTTTTTCCCATAATGTTTTCCAGAATCGTCTGCAACAAGTTGGTTAAATGTACTCATTGTTTGGTAATGGGTTAAATCAAGACGAGATAAGGAACAGAATGTATCTCATCTGATGTGAACATGAACAAGTGAACAATGACTCTAGATGCAGGGTTTGTATAAACTGGAAACAAGTATATCCAAGAAGGATGTGATGTTGAAATACATTTTGTTTACTGTGGATGTTGATTCCCTTTTGCCACACTATTTTCACTATATATAAATAAAATATATTGTATGTGCACTCAAAATAATATTATACTACTAAGTTTTACAATACAAACTTATAGTTTGGAGTAATTTGTTAATTAACAATTTTCACATAGCCTTAGATATCATTACTTCTTGTTTCTTTGTATATTCTGTCATTTATACTTATTTATCTTTTTAATTGTTTGGAAAAGTGACCTATAGGCCCAACATGGCCGGGTGTTGTATTATTATATATCTACTTTACTGTTTATACTTAACACATGTCACTATAATGAAATAAAATATGCACCATTTACTGTGTAAATACATCAGTTAACTTCAACTCTGTATGCGGGGTTAGAATAAGCTATAAACAATTGTTTCTATCTGTACTGCTATATGACTGAATCACACACACAAAAAAGACTCATTGTATTTTCATATTTTGTAGATATAGAATGTTCCGCGGAATTGAATGATGGTTAAAAGGCCATGCGCGGCGCCCATCTTCTTTTTCTAAACTTCAGATAAGAAACGAACGGTTAATTTACTTTATTTCTTATAATATGCTAAGAGTAATGTTTTCAGGTTGCAGGTTTGTTTTCCTTACTTATTGTAGCAAACAACTGATTGGATACAATAGATTCACTAGGACTAAATATCCACTGTCATGCCGACACTTCCGAAACTTCCTCTCTTCCAACATTGCGCAACACCGATAGATTTGACTTTTATCAAATGTGATATCCACGAAACTATA
Organism: Cerastoderma edule; assembly: GCA_947846245.1. Lineage (NCBI taxonomy): Eukaryota > Metazoa > Mollusca > Bivalvia > Cardiida > Cardiidae > Cerastoderma > Cerastoderma edule. The sequence goes on along the minus strand of OX401407.1, from coordinate 47,607,960 downwards.
AGAAAACAACCGCCAACAACAACAATAACATTGTTTATCTTACTCTTAATGCAACCCTTGATAGCGCAACAACCTCGTTTGGGTTTCGAAGACAGGCTTAAGAACATTTATTCTCGTTTAAATTTGTACACGTACGCAGACGACAGATTGTAATGTGATAGACCTATCAAAGCACCAAAAGTTATCTATTTATATGATAATTTACATCGCATCAACATCATTTCAGTCATGTTGCAATTTCCAACTCTTAATGTTGGAGGAAGACCCCATACTCAAATGCCCATAAGGACCGGTAAAGAACGGAGCAGGTTAAAACAAATGCAGACACAAATAAATTGAAAATAAATTCATTTTTGATGAAGAACCATCCAAATTCCTTATGTCATTAAGGAGACTACCTTTCATGAATATCCAAATGCCTTCACCGGCAAGATTTAAAACTATCATAATTCGGTGGTAATAAGTGATGCATCTGTTAGGTGCAATGTTTGGAACACGTTGATAACATTAACATTGTATAACAAATTCAGGCAACAATGGAAATGAATGGTAAACTTGCGTAGCAGAATATTCACCTGAAATCGGTTTTCGACAATACCATGCGAGGACGGAAACAAGGATTTGATACAGTGATGCGATTAATTTATACGAACATATTTTGAGACGACGTGACTATAAACTAGGCGACAGAGGTGCGTTGGTAGAACGTCGGTCTCTTGTACCAAGGCTCCCGAGTTCGAATCCCCGTTAGGCGAGGACAAAATGGCCGGGACCAACTCACAAATCGAGTACTTGTGTTTTATCCAGGAAGCAGTCATCGAAAGTGACTCGATAGGCTTAAATAAGCTTCCTTCACAATCGACGTAAAGCAAATCAAACGAACAAACAAACAAAATTAATACCATAAAATGTTATACATGTAATATAGTACAATACAGTTACAATACAATGATAACAATAAATTTAAGAGAAAGTACTGTGATAATAATGAGTGTACGGTACAGGGATAGACGAAAAGGTTAGACTCACAAAGGATCAAAAGAATGAACGGTGCATCCGTATCGGTTTGCCACAGCATCGTCGAACGAAAAATCTTTTCTATTTCTGAAACATAAATGACACGTTGAAGTTATACACAAATGATTTTCGTTCTTAGGAATAGACACATGGCACGGAGATTGGATACAGTCTAGTTCAACATGTATTAGAATAAAAATATAGCTCATGTAATGTGAACATAAAACAACAGACCGTAGCTTTATATGCAGGGTTTGTATAAATTTAGTATAATTCTATCCAAGCGTGTAGGTGATGTTGAAATTCAATTTGATTACTGTGTCATTTTTAACAGTGACCCATTACACTGGAAATATCTCGGAGAGACGATTCCAATGATGTGTTACTATGCAGTATTGCTGCATGGAGAATAATAAACTTAGTTGTAAGAAATTGTTTCACAATCGATGTAAAATAGATAAGTTTAAACTAATTCATCCACAAGCCAGGACAGAGGAAGTGAATTAAAACCATAATACAGTGTTGAGTGAATAAGGACATTTATTGCAAAATGTCATAACAAATATTACACTACTTAAGAGTGTTATCTCAGAATAAAATCAGATATAGATATATATAAACAAACAGAATGTTGGTAAACATGATTAAATTGGAGACAACTATATTTCAAGCACACCATAACTTATGTTAAAGGAGTTTATAAAATAAGGTCTCATAGCATTTATAGATTACTTTTCATGACTTTTATGAACATAATAAAAGAACTCCATATATGTTTGTAACCAGGTCAACTTTTGGTAGTAATACTTAACAAGTAAAAGTCATCCAGTAATACTTTGGTAATGGGATGTTTTCTCATGCCTTATGTATTTCTTTACTTGCACATGTTTCTTATGTTTTGTTTGTATCTTGAGTTTCACATGAGTCTTAATTATTTTAAGTAGTGCAGACAAGCCTATTTAAACCTTTGTCCAAGAAGAAAGTTTCAGCATTCGAAAGTATTATTGAAAAGGATAGTTACGTTACTATCTAATACTTGAGAAGTTTAGAGTTGAGTTCATAAGAAGATTAGTTTAGTTAGTATGCGCAGGTTGTGTATTTTCTTATTATTTGTAGTGTCGGATGCGCGGATTATTGATATTCGGTGGAATTCTCCTTTTATCACGTTGTTTTGAGTTACGCTCAATTTATGACTTTCGGAATGGCGGCATCCTGACTTTGTCTTTCTTTTCTTCACTTCTAATCTTTATAGCATGATATTCTTGGCATATTAATATTTCTTGGCATGTTTTAATATTACAGCACTAGCGTCACTGGCCTGCGAGTTAAGAGAGGGTTGACGTTTTGGTACTTCAGTTCCCCAAACTGGTAAGTTAGAATGTGGTGTTTTATAAATGTTTGTATGTGACCATGTTTTCATTGTTGTATGTAAATGTTTAATTTATTGCAAGACACGGGAGCCATGATTTATTGTTATACTTTATGTTCAACATTATGGATTTCTTTTTTAAGTAATTTGGCTTAAATAATGAGTTAAAATAGTGAGTTGAATAAGAGTACTGGTTTTTTACAATTACTGAATAACTTTGTCTTCATGTACAAATAGTTTAATTGTATTGTATTGTATTGTATTGTATTGCAGATACCGGGTTGTTTTGTAATTGGACGTCGACATTCTATGTGGGATTGTGGCGTTCCGGAATACATTGGATTATAATAAATAGAAGCGTCCTGTTATGATTGAAACCCCAGTAACCGTGGTAACATGTTTTCAGTAATTCAGTACTCATATCCTTTAAGAAAACGGTACACAGATCCTTTTAATCGAGACGTTTCCAATGGGTATACAGAAAATAGGATTTGTGGGACTCCTCTTGAATATAGAAACTGCCTATGAAAACAGTGAACGATTAAAGCCGATATCTTGTAGAAACGTCAGATGGGGGACAGAGTCCACGATACCGTTTTACTAAACAGTTTACGCTTAAGATTTCCGTAAGTCTAAAACAACAATTCCTGTTTTATCAATATTTGGCTAAGCAATATTGCAAAGTAACACACCATTGGAATCGTCTCTCCGATACGCTTCCAATGATATGTCACATTGAAATATTGTACGTTCTTTGAAGATACCATCCATGTTTATCAATTATGACTTACGCAAACATTTTCCGTAAGTTGTTTAGTAAAACGGGCCCCAGGGGTAGAGCGTCGGCTTCTGGACACGAGGGTCATGGGTTCGAATCCCGTCAGTGGCGGGATCTGCCTTACGAATTTTCATTAATCCACATTCGGCTCCAGGAAGCAGAATCGAGACTGGTTAATCTTAATTGTAAGAACTTGCATCACAAAAGATGCAAAATAAATTTGTTTAAAAACGGATACTATTGAATTTTAAAGTGTTTTATAATAACATCACCATTTGCAGATGACGATGCAGATATATTCAACTGTTATACAACGGCATGACATTAACCCTTTACCAAACGCCAAATTTTCGACTGTCCCAAACTGAAAGACTTTGCCGACGACATTTCAAAATGTGATGAAATTCGAAAAATAATCTTCTGATAGAGTAAGAAAAAAACATTGAGAGAGTTTGCAGACGACATTTCAAAATGTGATGAAAATGGAAAATTAATAATGGAACATTAAATGTTTTTTTCGTTCATAGGTAACACGTGTGATCGCGAAAAATAAGAAAATAGAAAAATATAGATTTCAATCCTATACCGCAATCGTATCTACTCGGCAATCCCCGTAACAAGTCGGTAGATATACCTCGTAGGCAGTACATGAATACACCAGAAATCCTGGGGTAATTCGCCTTATTTCCGGCGGATAACGCAAAATGCACACAGGCACTAAATATGTATTTAAATAAACACAAATTAGTTATATAACACAATCAAATGGTTTTTTACCCTTTTCATTAAAGATGATCATATTAACACATCTTTGTTTCATATTTTGTCAATTAGCTCTTTTCGGCAATCCCCGGCTTGTGACGGGGATTGCCGAATTGATACGATTAGCCCGTCATTGCTGACCTACTTTCAAAAATGGCTCCACATTACCTCCGAGGTTATTTTAAGAAATGCCCGAATGTCCTATACCGTACAACCTGAGCAGAATGTCCCACTCCAAGGCGCCGCCATTTTGTTATTTTTCGAGTACGCCATTTTTAATGTGATCGATAAAGAACAAGAAGGCGCTTGCTTTCAACAAAAAAAGCGTCAGGTTGACTTATTTTCCACTCCATGCAGCGCGAAATCGCACGTGCGTACACATGAACGTCACCAGCACGCGAGTTACGTCACCCAAAGCCGAAACGCTTGGAGGTTTATTTTTTGCTTTACTCAATATCAGTCTTCTTTTTTTAATAAGCTCTTTCGATGTTGGATAAGAAACCAAACAAAAGAAATGTTTTCAAAAGAAATCGGCATTTTTGCACTCACATTTTAGCGCGAGTTAGTGAAGGAACACATTACAGTGACCCGGATGTGATCGGGTATAAAAATGTAGACGCATGTTTTAACATAAAAAGCGCCTAGGAGATTGGATTCACGGATTTTTTTTAGAATAATCGTAACTAATCGGACATTTCCGTAACTTTAGAAATACCCTATGAGTTAAGATTTGCTTAAGATTGATTGATATGTTATTTTAATGCCAGCGATTTGTTACTTTAAACAAAGTAAGCTTAATTGATTGACACTCATATCAGTTATGTAACATAAATGTTCTGTTAATTCCAAATGAAAATACATTGATTCCATGAATTTGGGGGGAAAGACATAACAAATAGGGAGAAAGGAAGGAAAGAACAAATTATATATTGAAATGCTATATAAATAGTCTGTCACCTGGTTTAGTGCGTTAGAAAGCTTGGCAAAGCAGAATATGTGCATATAAAAAAAACCTAAAACACTATTGTTTTTATAGGAAAATAATTTGTGATCCCTTGATGAAAGATCAGACCGCTTGGAAGATTTTAATAGTTTGACTTGAAACATAGACATTGGTTCCCAATTAATGGCATATTCGAGTTGAGAAGGTTGAAAGGGATAGAGACGCCAATAGAGGCGAAATACTGACAACCATTGAGTATGATATCTGGTTCATATAAAGAAATATCTTCTGCATCCGCTTCATAGAGTCAAAAGTCACAATTAATGTTATCAGAAATATGGTTTGCAAAAATATCTGCATGGAAATTACTTCAGTTATTTCTAGTTGAGAATGCGTAACTAAGAATGTCCACTCACCTATGCTATAGTGCTTTGGTTATTGAGCGAGGAATTGCAATTAAAACATGAAAAGAGATGGGATCATTTTGATTTCATTTTGTAGGTCGAGCGACAAAAGATGGGATAAAAGAGTAAGCAACTAGTTAAGCTCGTCGTTCAATGAATAAATGTCATTAGCATTTCGTAATGGATAATATGTTCTGTTCTCTGCAATTGAGGGGAATATTTGTGATAAATGATTTGGTGCTTGTCCATTTTGAATTTTGTATGGCAAAACTGGTTTTCGGTATTTCCGTCTATCAGCAAGTGATGACCAACCTATTTCAGTTCAGAACACATTTTGGGAAGTAACGGACCTTGTAAGACCAATAACTATACGCACATCATCGTGTTGAATTCTTTCGAGTAAAACCCTTTTCATAACGGTACAATGATCCCAAGGCATTAAAACCGATGCATACCTGATCTCAAGAACGATATACAGACTTGATTTGGAGATTACTTCCGGATTTTACATTTCACCTTCCTCACCATTCCTAAAAAATTAGGTGGAGTAACTGAAATATGGTTGAAATGATCTATCCATTTCCCATTACTACATATGGACAAGCATAACTGTTTGGACGATTCTACACAATGAAAATAAACATTATTTAAGAGTAAATCGGTATGAAGGCAAATTCTATTTGAAAAATAAAAACCATAGCTCCTGTCTTGTTTTGTCTTGTTTTTGTCTTGTTTTTGTTAAAGAAAAATATGTAACTGACCACTTGGGACTAAACCAAGTCGGCAGGGTTTGAAGACACAGTCAACTTGTCGCTATAGAAATATCACAAAAGCCTTGGGTCCTAGTCCGCACGTATACCCCACACCAGGTGCGGGGTATACTCGCGGCCAAATACCTCAGGCTAAAAAGACCATTCAAATATTTCTTTATGGGAGAAGTAACTTGATCATGATTGTCAATCAATAGATGCACGGTAGAATAGCTCTGTAAACATCCAGATTTGTGTTCATGTATAAGATTATCCGAAATAAAGTAATTGTAGAACTACCAGTATCTGTAGACAACTCTTTGCATTAATTTGCTCATGCAACTTAGAGCGATAATTCCCTACATATGATTAAGTAAGCCTGGTCGTAGTTCCAAATTCTTCGTTTAAAACATATCTCGACAGCTTAACAGAAAACAATGAATCTAAAAAAAGAAATGTAGAACAATTCATTGTAGATGGTATTGGAACTGCATTTTACAAAGACAGTACATTGTTTTTTTCGTCAACAGGTAGCGCCTATATATATTAGGGCAGAAAACTTTGTGGGAAAAGGAGAAACTGCTCGCTAGGAACAATTTCTCATTTTCCCACAATGTTTTCCAGAGTCGTCCGCAACAGACTGGTCAAATTTTGTTATATATTGTTTGGTTACGGTTTCATCTACCCTGTTTTTCCCACAATGTTTTCCAGAGTCGTCCGCAATAAACTGGTCAAATGTTGTTATTGTTCGGTAATGGGTTTATACCAACTATACGTACCCGAACGAATACATTAGACAAGGCTTTGTTTTATCCAGTACGTCTTCACATATATGGTAGCCGCCATCGTTTTCGTTCCCACAATGGTGCTGTCGTATGCAATACGTTTGAAGGTTTTCAATATACCTGTAGACGAAACAACGAAGACTTACCATAAACATATAATGTACAAGGTTTTAGTCACGTTATAAGACCAAGACCAATGTATCGTTTTACTTAACTCTTAGAATGATGGGTCATTTTCTAAAAAAAATTTTTTTATTGTAGAGGCGTTATATTGTCATGATTCAGAGGCGTTCTCATTTGATAAACCCGATGAAATTCAATTGAAAAAGAGAATAACATACGCAAAGTAGAGCTCCTCCAAATCGGTCCTCGTCATGTTCTCCAGCCGAGACGTTGAAGGAATAACGACGGGCTGACCACCTCCCCGCGTCGGAATAACCTTGACATTGGTGAATGGGCTAAAATAATTGAATGTTTTCATTTCCATCGCACCCCGTCGTACCGATGTGTCCTGAAGATCACAAAAATTAGTCTCAGTGTACGGACGGTCTATCTTGTTAAGACTTGTACTGATGGTACATGAATCTACATTAACCCATTACCAAACAATAACGACATTTGAGCGGTTTGTTTCAGACGATTCTGGAAAGCATGGTGGGAAAGGGAGAAATTGCTCATGTTGAGTAATTTCTCCTTTTCCAACAATGCTTTCTACCCTATCAGAAGTTATTATTTCAATTTCACTGTTTTCAAAAGCCATATTCTGCAAAGTTGTCGTTCAAGTCTAACTAAAAAATGGAATACAAGTCGGTGGTTCAGGATGCAAATTTGATTTATACAACAAAAGTAGGAAAAACTTCTTATAAAATGACAAATCATTTATCTAACTTAGGCTTCCGGCTCACGATATACACATTAACCAAATAATGTCTCTAATATGATGATGCGAGTATGTCAAAAGCAACACGAACAGGATATCTGCATTTGATATCTAGATAGGATCTATATAATCTAAAAAGAATAATGGATACTAAAAGATTAACAGTTTTTGTTTTAGAAATTTTAATTACTGATAAAAACGGGTTTCCAATTAACGGACCCCCTCTAATATAATGCTTGTCTACATCTTAATTACGACATCGTCAATTTAATCTATATGCCATTATACATTAGTTTTACATAAAAGAGCTGCGGTCTTTTAGTTTAAAAAACGACTATGTGACCATCTTTCTCTACAATAAGAAGCCATAACGTCGCACACATTACAGTGGTCTATAAGTTTCCTTGAGTCAGTACTATGTAATACCATATTACATAACACTGACCACAGACTAATTATAAACCCCTTTGGATCACACAAGCGAAAAAACGTTTTCTTACGTACGAGCGTGGTGAATCGAAAAACACTAGATGTTAGGAAGCCCATAATGAACACAAACGCAACTGCAATGGTAAATACACATTTCCTCCGTCCGTAATAGGCCATCATCTGAAAGAAGAAGAGGATACATTTAATCATAGTGTTTCTTAAACCATTACTAAACAATAACGACATTTGACCCGAGTGTTGCAGACGACTATGGAAAACATTGTGGAAAAAAGGAGAAATTGCTCATAACCAGCATTTTCTTCTTTTCCCCACAATATTTTCTGCCCTATAAGAAAATTATTTCTTCAGTTTCATTACATTTTGAAAGGTCATCTGCAGACTATTTCAATTTGGGACAGTCGAAAATTTGGCGTTTTGTAAAGGGTTAAAGTTAAAAGATCTTAATAATATTACATGTAGTGGATTTATTTTCCATATCTGTAACCCTTATAAGTGCTCGAGCCGACTTCAGGCTTATGCAATCGGATTGGATTCAGGCCACAGGCCTGTGATCTTACCTGTTGGCTACTCTGAGTATCCTACTTCAGCAAAATTAACATATATTTAAAACTTTCGAAAAGCAGACGACACAAAATCAATTTTAAGAAAATTACCAAGCATCCCAAGGGTTAGAATCATATAATGTATGTATACATAGGAATCCGCACGATGTAATGCATATATGTTTAATGTTTCTTGAAATAATTCACGAAATTGGTTCCAAAAGAATACCCGAACGCTTCTTAAAAAGCACACTAGTGTTGGGCCCTAAACCGTGCATATATCTTGCAAAAGGATGCATGACAAATGCATGGGTCTGGACCCCTTACTTAGAACTCAATTATTCACGGTCATGAACAGCTATATGGCTTTTCTCACATCACCACTATCTCCGTTCAACGACACAGCACTGAACAAAAATAATTGTTTAACCGTTTTGCATTGCACGCTCCAATCCGTTTAAAACAAATGTCCTACAATCTAACACAATAGTGTAATCCTGACTATAGGGACCGATTTACCGATTTACATTCAGATCAACCTATCTATTGGCCACTAGAACACCAAATCTACTTCATAAATATCAAAACCTAAGGTATTACTTATTAATCCGAATATATCTAGTTCCTAGTATCTTTCCTCAACAAAATTAGGCAGATATTTAAGGTTTTTGGAAAGCAGACGTCAAAAAATCTATTTCTGTTAGAAAATTACCCAGCATTCTAAAGGTTAAACAATTAAAAAACGTGTTATAGATTTATAATTAGTGTATGAAAACATGCGTCAGTAATTTTCCTTTGTTGTACAACTATGCATGACACTGTAACTGTTTAACCCTTTCCCAAACAATACTTTTTCGACTGTCCCAAATTAAAAGAGTTTGCAGACGGCATTTCAAATTGTGATGAAATTGAAAAATATGCTTCAAAGAGAGCAGGAAACCTTGGGGGAAAAGGAAAAATCGTTCGTTGCGAGCAATTTCTCCTTTTCCCACAATGTTTTCTAAAATTGTCTGCAACAAAGTAGTCAAATGTCGTTATTGTTTGGGAAAGGGTTAAGTACCTTCGACCTCAGGAAAATGGTTAAATGACAATTTGGGAGAGATCTATCTTGTGTCCTGCGAATAAGTTTCACCAATACAGAAATAAGGTGTTTCTTGTCATGTATTCTAGGTTGACGGTAATGTAGCTTCACGAGCAATTATAATTAATCGTATTTTATTCTAATCATGTTTGAGCTTGTAAAACAAATTGGATGACTTGGGTTTTTTTGACTGCTTGTTGAAATGTTTTCATAATCATAATAAAATTGAAATTAGTATTTTACGGTTGTTTTAATTTTAACATTATTACAACTGCCAGGCATGAGTTGTCACTAGTCCAAAAAAGAATATTTTGACAATTATGTAATGTCAGGACCATGTTCGCACACAGACATATGAACTTTGCTTTATCTCATTTTGGAAAGCGAATGTTTGCGAAAGGTCTTCCGTTCAATAGAGATTTCCGTGAGACGAATTGTTCTCCGCAAACGTTTTTCCTTATTGAACACAAGGGAGGTATGCATATTATAAACTAGCACATGAATTTGATATAAGCCTTATATGCTGTCAGATACAAAAATACCAAAGCATGTGTAATGCCCTCTCACTGTCAAAGTTATGATGAACATGTTGATAACATGCTCCAAAGGTTAGATGATTTTGAAGAAACTTTGGTCCGAAGTTTCGTAACTGAATTAAAAGGGAAAAGTTGCTAAAGGCTCGCCAAAGTCCTGTGAAATTCTGCTATAGCCAGAATTGTTTCAATATATTAACCATCGTATTGCTGGAACTGAATTCATGCTTATGCAAACAGGTAAGATCCAGGCCATCCGCCAATTGAATTGGCGGCTGGCATGTGATCTTACCTGTTTGCTACTCTGAGTAACTGTCCTCGTCAAAATTGATCATATATTTAAGGTTTTGGAAAGCAGACGACACAAACATTTATTTTTGAAAATTCCCCAGCATTATAAGGGTTAATGATATATGCATTCGATCATCGTTGCATGCTTCATGTATGATACCGTAGGAGGGACACTTATCAAGAATAGCATGTGATATATTTCAGGACACAATTTCGACCAGCAGGAACCATTTACCAAACGCCTGATTTTCGACTGTCCCAAAATGGAAGAGTTTGCAGACGATATTTCAAAATGGGATGACATTGAAAATAATCTTCTGATAGGACAGAAAACATTGTGGGAACAGGACAAATTGCTCGTTGAAAGTCGCCTGCAACGCACTGGTTAAATGTCGTTATTGTTTGGTAAAGGGATAAGGGAAATTCCTTTCAACAGTTAAGAGTGAGCCGTTTACAGAAAGGTTCGACGAAACGTCTTCTTTTACCTAGCAACTGAATATGACTGGAAATGATATGTATCTATCTTTTGTCATACACCATGTGATATCTCTGTTTTTCATGATATGTATGTATGATGATGAACTATGTACAAGTAGTAAAATAACACTATGTTCTGTTCTGTTTTTGCTTTACCTAACAACAGGTACATGTATCAAGGCGTAGTCAAAGAGATGGGGCTCTGTAATTTAATCAAGGGGAGATCACTTTGAAGGATAATAAACTCATAAGTTTCGAGTTTCAAGTTGAGTTAATTCGAAAATAAAGGCCACTGGCCAACAATACACTAAATATACATAGTACAATGTAACTAAAGTGTCCCATACAATTAATACACCAAATTTACTTTCATCATAATTCGTCTAAAGTTAGAAGATCAAAATACGTGTATACTGAATGACGGAAACTATTCATAAAAAAGATTGAAAGAAACTCATAAAATTTTAATGATTATACTGTAGAACATTTGATTTAAGTGCGCTTGTCACAAAAGAACATTATTGTAAACTAGGGAAGTTGCTCACGATGCGTATTCACTCATAATCACACAATTTCCCTATACAATGTCATCTAGTCGTCTATTAACACGCGGCAATTAAATCAAATCATGCGAGAAAATAATGTTTGACAGTCTTCAGAAAAGGGAAATCGAAAAGAGATTCACTTTTCGCACTTATAAGTATTACTAATCGGCCATTGACACAGAATACGTATTATAATGCTATTTCGATACTTTAAAATAGACTTGAAAAAGGGTATTTAGTTCAATCAACCGGAAAATAATCTTATGATAGGGCACAAAACATTGTGGGAAAAGGAGAGCAATTTCTCCTCTTTCCAAAACTTTTTTTTTAATGTCGTCTGCAACAAAGTGTTCAAATGGTCTTATTGTTTGGGAAAGGGTTAACTTAGCTTTGAGTAAGAGGTATCGGGTAATCATTACCGATATTTATTTTTATTATCTTAAAGCCTTAAAATTTGTTTTGAATGTACGTCGGGTTTAACCCTTTCCCAAACAATAACGACATTTGACCACTTTGTTCCAGACAACATTAGAAAATATTGTGGGTAAAGGAGAAATTGCTCGTGACGAGCAATGTTTCCTTTTCACACAACGTTTTCAGCCCTATCGAAAGATTATTTTTCCAATTTCATCACATTTTGAAATGTCGTATGCAAATCCTTTCAATTTGGGACAGTCGAAAATTTGGCGTTTGGTAAAGGGTTAAGGGTGGAGATAAGTGGCATAATATAGTGTACATACTATTCAAAAGTGCATAACTACTGGCGTTAACCTATCTTCGATAAGTCGGCGAGTCCATTATTGAGAGGAAGTAGGTAGGTATAAGTAGTGTACAGATAGTACAGGTAATATACATATATGTGTAAAGGGATACTGACGTCAAAAATAGACGCCTCACCTGTATTAAACCATAAAATTTATTTCATCAAAACGTTAACACTTAAATTTTATTTTGAATTCTCAAGTCCAGGGTATTGTTAGCATGTTTGGAAAAGATTGTTACGTAAAAACGTCATTTAATGGCTTAATTTGCGTTTTGAACACCCCACACACCCTTTGAAAAACGTCAATGTCGGGTATTGACTGTCAGAAAGTTTCGTGTCAATCGGGATGGGCGCGCATTGTCTTGTTGAAACGTGAATCCTGTGCGTCGGTTGAACATTGGCAACCGAAAGTCGGTCTTAAACATTCATCCACGTACCTCTGGGCTGTAAGGTTTCCACGAATAACGACTAAATCAGTCCTGAATGTGTGGTTGATAGCCACCAATACCATCACGCCTCCGCTACCGAATCGATTGTGTTGCAAAATACAGTTTTAGGAGCTTAACGTTCAGTACGCCGTCTGTACACACGTAATCCATCAGTCAGCTATCAAAATGTTAAATCTTGACTAGTCACTGAACACTACCCTCCTCCAATCCGTTTGCAGGTTGTTCTGTGCCCAGCGTAGCCGTTCCCCTTGATGACGTCCTGTGAGCACAACGCCACGTTGTGGTCTCCAGTTAAAATTCCCGCGCTCTCGCAGTCGATTTCGCACTGTATTTCGACTTATCGCCCGTCCGCGATTACCAAGGACAGTAGCCGACGTCGATTGTGCCGTTAGAAAACGGTCACGCAAATGACGTTGACGAATATAAACGTCGCGTCGCGCGAACGTCACATGTGGTGTACCGGAACGTGGTCTGTTTTCAAGGCTTCCATTGGTGTTGACACGATTTACTAATCTCCGGATAGTGGATCTGGACACGTTAAAGTGCCGTGCAAGAGCTTCTTGTGAAAGTCTTTTTTCATTATTAAGACGTGGCATTTTTATTGACGTTTCTTCCGTCGTTATTTTGTGAATTCTGATTTGTAAATCAACTATAGATGCCTCCTGTGTAAGTTTTAGGTGAAAGTACCCCGTGTTCAATGTGTGCTAGGCGCACCTGCATATTGTGCAACGGTGTGCACCCTGAGTTGCACGGGACTATGCGGTGAGCCTTTTTCACGCTTACGTTTGCATTATAAAAGTTTAACATTACAGGTCGAGTTATAAAAGTATGTTATCAAAAATAAAGAAGTTATTTACATTTTAGTGTGAGGCGTTTCTTTTTGACGTTAGTATAGGTTAGTTTTATGAAATCAAAATACTTACCCTTTTTTTAGTCCAAACCATTCTGATGTGTTAATGTTTTCATGAAATTATAGTCGTCATTAACAGTAATCATCACCCTTTGTTTGTACCCATTTAAATATTTCTGACGATTTTGACAAGTGTCAAAGGGGAACATACCTCGTTCCAATCTAGGCTAATTATTTCCCGCTTTGCCCCCACATTTATCGATATCTGGGTGAAACGAACGATATATTTTCAAAGGGTATTGAAGTCGTTCATGTGTACTTGTTGGTGTCATATTACCCGTTCACATATACGGACGTTTGTCACTTTACCTTATTACAGGTAACAGTAAACGACAAAAGAAGAGAGTGAATAAATAAATTTCCTTAAATTATCATAACATAACATAACATAACATAACATAACATAACATAACATAACGCAACACAATTTTATTAGAACTTAGGCATAGGTCAATAGTTCAAACACATTTACAATTACATGCATGAACATAAATAAACAATAGAAATATGAAGTAAATCACATATACGTTAAACTATATCGAGCAAATAAAGGATTAGTTTCTCGTCAAGAGCAACTTATCATTTTTTAAGTTTCTGGTGAGTTTTGTAGTTTAAGCCGCAAAGTGGTTTACCATGTCCCTCGTGTTTTATCATGCACGTCTTCGACGAAAAGTGCCGTTACGTTTCGCAGCGTTCGTTGGCTTACATGTATGTAAACTATCATGCTGGGTGATCATCTGATCAATTTGTACGATACAAAACAGGTGGTGCTCGTGAATGAGCAGGTATTTATGCATTTTTGTTCCAGCAACTTACGCTTTTTTTCCACTATTTTATATACGCCATATTCCGACGATCAAATTTCCGCAACCGCCGGTGATTGTTGTTTCCATTTTGGCTGTGCCGTTCGCTCCATGACCCGGCAGATAATTTCGAGTCGACGGATACGAAAGACCTTAAAACATCACACATCGACTGCAATTTCTCTACCGAGTGACAGCCGTAACGCCGTTATAAACCATGAGTTATCATATACTACCAGAACCGAAAAGATGATGGTCGGAAGATGGTGAATATAAAATAGTGGAAAACAAACGTAATCTGCTGAAAAAGACAAATATACCTGTGGCGCGGCCATCTGGTTCGGACATTTTTTGTTAACATTGGTAACGTGATCACCCCGCCTGACTATTGCGACATCAAACTTTTCTGATAACTGTCTGCAGACGACACGGTCGTTTTTGCCACGGATTCTCGATCTATTCAATCGATTTGAAACGATATTGAAAACTATTGTAGGCACGACAAAGAAAATGATATTTGTAAAAGGTCGACATACATCATACGGCTTTTTCTTTAACCCTTTCCCAAACAATAACGAGATTTGACTACTTTGTTGCAGACGATTTTAGAAAACCTTGTGGGAAAAGGAGAAATTGCTTGTAACGAGCAATTTTTCCTTATCCCACAAGGTTTTCTGCTCTATCTGAAGAATATTTTTCAATTTCATCACATTTTGAAATGTCGTCTGCAAACTCTTTCAATTTTGGACAGTCCAAAATGTGTTGTTTGGGAAAGGGTTAATAATAGTGAAATTGAAATTGAAGAATCCTTTTCAATACCTTGGGACTCACCTTTCTAAAGCTGAGAGATGTAACCGTATTCATAGCATAAGTGCACAGCGCGAATCGTCTTCAATGCATAACTTATTTACTGTGTTTAATCAGTTGAATCTTCCCCTTACTTATAAACTTAAATTGTTCAATTCCTTAAATATGCAAATTCTTAACTTCTCTGGAAATCATGTCCAGATATTAAATCATATTTTTCTAAATTATGTTGACGAGTACTAAATTTAAATAATCAACAAATCTCAAAATAATGTGTGGAGAAATTGGCAGAGTCCCAATGATTGAACATAGAAAATATGTTTTAGTAAAATATTGGATAAAGATTTTGAATTCGAAGGAGCAAACACTTCAATACTTCAATACAAATCTTACACAATGTTAAAGGTTTGCCTCCGGAGTTACGTAACTACAGGACTGGGGTGTCGTGATTCTGGATTCAGACCGTAGTTATGCTAGATCGTATAAATTGATCTATGTTCTCTTTTTTGTTAATGGATTACCAAAGAGGAGTATTAATCATGAAATTGTGCCAATTGCTCTACTCAAATTTCTAATGCAAGTCTTTGGTTCTCAAAAGATTCAGCTTCAGCTTGTTACAAGCGGAGATTGTGTCCGTTTGGAACGGAAACGCTTAATTTAACTTAATGTAAAGGTTAACTCCAGTTTTGCATTACACTTCCTTTTTCTATGTGACCTTGATTTGTTTGTATATTTTGAATATTATTGTAATGACAAGAAACTTTGTAAATTTACGTCTCAATAAAACTTTCGCAATCGTATTCGTATTCGTTAAAAAACGACCTTGATAATTCGACAAATATAAAAGGGTAAAAATTGGGCATATAAATTAAAAATTATTTTTAGACGAAATCTAAGTTTATCGTATTTGTAAGAAAAACATCTCAATTTAAAATCAATCATATTTCAATCAAACAAAGAATAAATGACATTTTCCAACAGCAGTGGTATGTATCTATTAATACCCTCCCTGATTATAGCATATCAAGAAGTCAACAAATTTATGGAAAACGTGCATCTGGATTAGCGGAAAACTAGTATCATTTCGTGTAAATGCTTTAAGTTTAGAATAAGAAAAAATACATAAAGATGTTTCATTATACAAGGTCATCTATACAAAAAAATATTTAACTTATGTATTCATACTCATCTATCTTGTTGAATAATTTGGTCGAATTCATCTTGTTTGCATATAAGCAGAACAACTAAACCAAGTAATAGGTTTTCAAAAGAAGGTAAAGTCTCATGAACATGAATCGTTGGTAAATATACACGTTCTAACAATTGTTTTTCTTCAGCTAAGATCCTACATGTTCTTTGTCATGAAATTACTGTTTTATATGAATATTGCTATAAACCAAAACTCTTTTTGCAATAGAAGATATTCGCCCTAGTACATGAAAACCCATTAAATCCGGAAGATTTCCAGGCCCTCTGAATTTGATGATGTACAGAAAGCTCTAATATAATTTGTACTAAAAGAATACGAAGGAAGGGATTGATATATGAATTACCTCCTTGTTAAAGCTAAAACATTGTGAGAACGGCATTAACACGACTCGTGAACGCTTTACCGCATTTTCATGGTGCTGACGACGAAATCGGTTGCGCAACGTCCGGTTTAGCGTCTTTAGGTTCGGTTTTTGCTATTTTTCTTCAATTTCAGACAAGAAATCAAAAATCTAAAAACATGATTTAAGCCTTTTTGAACCAAACCGCTCATAGTTAAAGTTTAAGGTTTTAACTCGTGGATTTGGCTGAGATTTCGTAATTTTTCCTCGCCGAAGGAACTCGAAAATACATCCAATATCAAATTTTACCATTGTTGCATACAGACATGTTCGCTAATTTTCACATTTATCAGTCTTTATTCAGACTTGAGTGAACAGAACTATATTTTATGGTTTGATAAGGTTTCATCCAAAAGGGGAGAGGGTAGTTAAACGTCGCATACGGAGATGCGATTATGACCATACTTTATGAAATTTATTTTGTAAATGAAGCACGTTATCCAAACATTACTGACCACCAATTGAACTAGCCACGGCTGGTGAACGCTCTACCTCACCACCATGGTGTTGAGGACCAATTAGATTACGCAACTTCCGGTTGAGCATTGTTAGGATAGCTTGCTATTTTTCTGCATTTCCAAACAAGAAAACAAAAAACTCAAAAATATATCCGCCCGATTACCCATTCGCAAAACCAGTAGAATATCATGGAATTTACCAATTTATGTCAATATAAAAAGATGTTCTGATAGAAAATGATACTCAAAAATACCAAGTGGTGAGATTCGCTGACAAGTTTGTTGAGATAGATTATCGCAACTTTCAGATGCTGGTACGGTTGCGGACTTTCGAATTACAATTTTGAATTGCATCGGCGAGGATCTCAGCCAATTCCACAAGTTAAAAACTGAAACTTTACCTACAGGCGGGTGGATTCAATAAGGGTTGAATCATGATTTTAGACTTTTGATTACTTGTCTGAAAATGCAGAAAAATAGCAAAGATCTTCCTTTAAAACGCTAAACCGGAAGTTTGTCGTCATCACCATGGTGTTGCGGTTAAGCGTTCACCAGCCGTGCCAATCGTATCTACTCGACAATCCCCGTAACAAGTCGGTAGATATACCTCGTAGGCAGTACATGAATACACCAGAAATCCTGGGGTAATTTTCCTTATTTCCGGCGGTTAACGCAAAATGCACACAGGCACTAAATAGGTATTTTAGATACACACAAACTGGCTATTTATCACAATTGAATGTTTTTTTAACCCTTTTCATTAAAGATGATCATATCAACACATCTTTGTTTCATATTTCGTCAATCGGCTCTTCTCGGCAATCCCTGGCTTGTGCCGGGGATTGCCGAGTAGATACGATTGCAAACGGACATGCCTTTCGTTGCTGACCTACTTTCAAAAATGGCTCCCCATTGCTTCCGAGGTTATTTTAAGAAATGGCCGAGGTGTTCCGAATGCAGCCGTGCTAGTTAATGTCACCATTTTCTTGTGTTTACAACCAAAACTGTATATTGTAAACTATTAATCTTTACAAAGAACTTTTATTAATATGATGATGAAGGCTAAGTGAAAATTATATGTGGATCCCAATTCATTTTTCTCATGATGAAACCAATCAGTTTGAATAATTATTCTTGCAAATATTATTGATGTATTAACGACCCAAGTTTCAATTTAAGTAACATTTTTAAAGATATTATTTGTGTAAAATGCAATAAAATTCGGCAAAAAGTAACCACCATACATTTTCATTGATACTACTTTTGTGTAAAGAGATCCTCTGCATATTTAACGATGAATGTGCACATGCTAACACTTTTCATCAAGAATAAATGAAAACAATTTGAAATTTAAAAGTGAAAGTTCAGAGTAGGTAAATGAAACCCAAAGCTGGGTAAATACATGTTATTTTATACGTATTGGTGTATTTAGTTCTTCACAAACTCGTATGAATAGATGATGAATTAAAACATTATTCTATAATTCTATGTATACAGTTCATTTTTTTTTTCATTCTAGCACCTTTAAAAGAAATCTTTAACGTCTCCATCTAGAATAAATGTGTTACATTAATTAATCTAAATACTTCAATATAAAAAACTCGTAACGCATCAACCCATTTTTAGAAGTGATGTATTCCTTAACTTAATTTTGTTTTATTGTAACCCATTTAACAAAATCATTTCTAACATACCCATTTGGAACACATCTGTTACATTAATCCAAATATTTCAGTTTAATAAATTCGTATCCCATCCAACCTGTTTCGATTTTCAGTGGTTACATAGTCCCTAAAGGTTTTAAAAAGTTAAACAATTCCATATGGGAACAATGGGCTAGAATATGAAAAGCGATTTAGTAAATCAATTGTAGTATTGTATTTGATTCAAAACATTCACAAACCTTCCTAACGACGCCATTGTTTACCGTTGTCCCAGCGAGAGGATCCATTGTTTGTTATATGATACACTCCTGAATATATTCACTGTTTGAATCTGAACCACTTATCCCAACTTGTGACTGAACGAGGTTTGTATAGCGCACCCTTAACCAAATTGCCAAACAATGGGTAAACAATGTCTTTTTTCATCGGCTAGACATTTTTGAAGATGAAAAGGCACTTACAGTGTTAGAACAGAGTTTTTGGAGCAGTACAGGCAGTTATATGAACATACGAAGGATCTGCAATCCAAAGTACTGATTGATATGTATGTATGAGACTGTGAAATTGCTTTGAACGTTTGGGAACTTGTCTCCCTTCTAAACAGGAAAGGGTGGGGTACGGACAGTGCCTCAGTGAAAATACTTCGTTTTGAATTTTTCTAACGGTACCTTTCCACACTTTCTCCTATAGCCGATTTTTCGTCACGCTTGGTTGACCTGTCAACTGACCACAGGTAATCGGCCAGTCAACGTTGTATAAACATAAACCCTTAACACTGGTTAAGCAGTACATCTAGTATTTATGTGCGAACATGAGTACTAAGCGAGATCATCCGTCATCTACAAGCGAAGCCAATACCAGCTTAAGTGCCTTAGATTCGACGCTTGATACCACATTTCCAATCAAAGATAAAAAAAAGAAGAAGAAAAGCATACAAGAATAAAAAAAACAAAAAAAGATGGATGATTTTGTAAAGACAAGACCAGAGAGTAAAGATGCGGCCGAACAGGGGGCCACTTCCGATATGTCTATTGAGAGCCAACTTAAGGAGATAAGTGACCAACTTTCAAACTTTCTGTCAAAAAACGATAAAGCCTTCATTAAGCAGATCGTGAAGGACACTGTAGAAGAAATCAAGACTCGCCTCCTGTCATCTGTGGAAAAGAAGCTAGACATCATAGAGGGACAGGTTTTTGAACAGGCGAAGAGACTTGACAGAATGGAGAAAAGATTGAAGCTCAAAGATGACGAAATTGACCAACTGAAGCAATGTAATGATAGTCTCCAGAAACAGATATACCGCGAGAAGGCATCTAGCGAGGCATCAATAAATGATCTTGAACAGTATGGGAGGAGGAACAATGTACGAGTCACTGGCCTACAAGATACATCTAAATCGGAGTCTTCGGCTGAAACCATTGACCTTGTTGTAAATACTATAAATTCAAACACTGGGTTGAATTTACACAAGTCCGATGTCGACATAGCTCATCGTTTGGGAAGATATAGCGAGGGACAGAATAGAGCGGTCATCGTTAAGTTTGTTCGTCGACAATCGAAGGTCAGTGTGATGAAAGCAGCATCACGTTTTAAAGGGACCCGGATTTACATCAATGAAGACCTCACCAAGCGAAATGCAGAAGTTCTCGCTTCCGTGAGAATTAAGGACCCGAACATTGAGAGGGCGTGGTCTTTCGAAGGAAGGATCTTTGCGCTAACTAAGGGGGAGACGAGAGGAGTACGTGTACCATTTGAACAGTACGATGCGTGGTTGTCGAGACCCTGGCCAAACACTGGAAGAAAGCGTTAAGTGGGGACTGATGCTGAACTCTGTTTTAGACTTGTGGAGAGCATTGAACTTTGTCCATATGAGTGTTCTTTCTCAATTGTTGCGGTGATAGTGACCCATTAATCTAACATTATAGACATTAAACACGACTTCAAAAGACATTGTGGAAGAGTAAGAACTTGCTCGTTGAGCGAATCATCAGTTTGTTGTTGTTTTTCTTTTGTTTTTCAGCCAAAAAATGGTGTTTTTCTTGTTTTGCTTTAATTTCACAGTCATAAGGGCTCCTTTTGTGTGTTTTACACCTGTCGCCTTCTAAAAATGTTTCCTATTTGACCAGTCACTTTTCATTTATATAAGAGCTTATTGGTAAACTATGCATATTTCTATATATGTCTAATAAAATGCAAAAACTATAATTGCTATTGGAATATTACACGATTTCGCTTTTGCGCATTATATATGTGGTTGTCTTCTTTAGTGTATTTGCTCGGAAAAAGCATTCACCATCAAGTTCTTGATTTCAGCCCGACTCACCATTTATCTCTTTTTTCTTTTCATTCGTAAATATCCGTAAAGCCTAGGGCTTTTTATTATTTTCCAGCCCTTCTTACTCAGATTATTATTGTGTAAGTATGTGTATTTTTTGTCTAGAGGAAATTGATTAAAAGAGACAATTAGCTTTTACATCTTTTAAGTGGGTCAAGTGAGTTCAAATGAGGACGCATTAAGATGCTTTTCAGATATGAGCATTAATTTCTCACTGCATAAATGTTTTACTCTTTCATGCATGTACAATGTGCTCTCTGATCAAGACTGTCTTCTCACTACTGCTTTTCTAGTTTTTTTCTTGTATTATACTATGAATTAAGATATAGATGAAAAATAGCATTCTTGATTTTGCTTAACACCGACATGTTTTCGCGCTGTTACTTCGAGAAGTGAATGCTAGATCGGGTCACAGTTCAAATGAGTCCTGATCGGCGCTTTCACTTCATAACTGAACTTTAACCACTTTGTTATTGTGACTATACTTTATGTTTTCTTTAAATGTTTAGGGAGAGTTTTTGTCTCATTTGCACAATTTCTTTTTACTTTGTTAGGAGATTTTTTTCCGAGACTAACAGGCGTCTCGATTGGAAAGCATTTTGACTGCGTTGAGGTCTGGATATGTGTTTAACTATTTTTTCTTCTATTTTTCATTCTTATTTTTTGACTTATCATTTTTCTTTTTGCTTTACTGTCAAAATGTTAATATGTAATGCTCAAGAAACTGTATTTTGTTGTTGGCATAAGCTTAGTCTCACAGATCCCTTCAGTTTTTCCTGGTTTTTTTTTTTTTTTTTTTTTTTCATTATTGAAAATCTTATTTCTCTTTAGATAATGTCAGCTTTGTATCCCAGTAGTTAAGGTGGATGTTTCGTGCCACGGGACCTCGGTCTCAAGTCCTTACCAATGTCACTGAGAATGTACGTAGCATTGAAATTGGTAGGACACTGCTAAGCGTCCCGTATAGAACTGGTGTAATCCAGGGTATATGTAAAATATCTGAATCAATGTTGAGACGACGCCTTAAGCCCATATTTCAACAAAGAATATGTAAATATAATTGAAGTGGTATTTTTCCCCCTCTTTGTCATTGGGCTTTTGGGTAAATGCATTTGAAATATGCTATGATCCTGTATTTTTCGCTGCTTTTTCAAGATTGATTTTTTGGTTATGTATCAGTTTTCTAACAATCGCAAAAACTCATCGTTGAACGACTTTTCGTGCCTTTCATTTATTTTTTCATTTCTTACAAACATGCAACTTTGTTTATACTCTTTGTGTTTTTCCTTCATGTTTCACTTCCTCTTACTCATGAACCTATACTGTTGTTTATACTTTTTTAATAGTTTGAATATGTATTGTCAAAATATTAATCAGTCTGTAGATATATTGGATATATTTTTCTCAAAAATTGAACAGTTTAAATACAAAACGTTTATATGGCAGATAACTGCGAAATCCTTTCACTGAATTGCAGAGGTCTACGGGGAGTTCATAAACGACTTCAAATTTTTAATTTCTTAAGGAGTATCAAATGTGACTTATGCTGCTTACAAGACACTCATTTTACTTTAGATATGAAGACAAGAATTTACGAAGAGTGGGGATCTGAATGTTTTTTCAGTTTCGGAACCTCGAACTCAAGAGGCGTAGCAATTTTGATATCGAAAAATGTAGATTTTAAAGTTCATCAGAATATTATTGATCAAGAGGGTAATTATGTCATACTTGATTTAACTTTAAATGGAAATAAGATAACAATAGCCTCACTCTATGGTCCAAATAATGACACACCTTCTTTTTATGACTCCATTTTCGATCATATAGATCAAATCAATAACGATTCCTTTTTACTTTGTGGAGATTTTAATGTAGTCCAGGATCCAATTCTAGATTACTATAATTACAAACATCTTAATAATAAGAAAGCACACGACACATTACTAAAACATATCGAAAGTAAACAATTAGTTGACCCATATCGCGAACTATACCCAAACAAAAAACGTTTTACGTGGAGGAGGACAAATCCTATTAAACAAGCAAGGCTTGATTTTTTTTCTTCTCTCTCCAGTACTAGCTCATAATATTGAAAACACTGATATATTGCCAAGTTTACAGTCAGATCATTCAATAATAAAGTTAAAGTTAAGATTTAACAACTTTAGTCATGGCAAAGGACTATGGAAACACAATACATCCCTACTCAAAGATATTGAATATGTTAGAACAATTAATCAGGTAATAGAAGATATAAAACTACAATATGCTCTACCAGTGTATAATTTAGATAGATTAATTGATATACCAGATAAAGATATTCAATTTATTATAGATGATCAACTTTTTCTTGATACATTACTTATGGAGATCAGAGGAAAATCTATCTCTTATGCATCTTTTAAGAAAAAACAGAATCTTCAACATGAAAAAAACATTTTAGAGAAAATCAAGACAATTGAAGAAAATTTAACAGAAGAAAATTCAGAGACACTAAATATTCTAAAACACGATCTAAATATTTTGCACGAGAACAAACACAAAGCCTTTTTGATAAGATCAAAATCACAACAAATCATCGAAGGAGAAAAACCAAGTAAATACTTCTTAAGCTTGGAAAAACATTATGCAATATCGAAAACAATGACAAAATTAATAAATGATAATGGGGAGGAAATAACTGATCAAAAATCGATATTGAAAGAAATTTCTAAATTCTATAAAAACTTGTATGACGCACAGCATGGATACAATGATTCTGAATACAAAGAATATGTAAAAGAATTAAAACATCCGAAATTGACAGTTAACGAATCAAACCACTTGGAAGGGCTTATTGATCTTTCTGAAGCCACAAACGTATTACAAAACATGAAAAACAACAAGAGTCCAGGAAGTACTGGTTTTTCTGCTGATTTTTACAAAGTCTTTTGGAAACGAATTGGTACCTTTGTTATTCGTGCTTTAAACTGTGCTTTTTTGAATGATAAATTGTCTCTAACACAATCGCAAGGTATAATTACTTGCATTCCAAAAGGTGAAAAACCCAGACAATACATAAAAAATTGGCGCCCGATTACTTTACTCAATACTGTTTATAAGATTGGCTCTGGGTGTATCGCAAATAGAATTAAATTGACTTTAGATAAATTGATCAATAGTGATCAAACAGGTTTTATTAAAGGTAGATACATTGGAGAAAATACACGATTAATTTATGATATTATGCAATATACAGAAGAAAAGGATATTCCTGGATTACTTTTGTTAATCGACTTTGAAAAAGCTTTTGATTCATTATCATGGTCTTTTATTGAGAACACTTTAAAATTATTTAATTTTGGCCCAGATATACAGAAATGGTTTAATATTTTTAATAAAACTTCAACTTCAGCAATTATGCAGGCTGGTTATCTGTCTGACTTCTTCTCAATCAGAAGGGGTTGCAAGCAAGGGGATCCGCTTTCAAGTTATATTTTTATAATGTGTGCTGAAGTTCTATCTCTAAAAATCAAAAATAATAACAACATTAAAGGTATTAAGATAAATTCTACTGAGCATAAACTTTCCCAGTTCGCAGATGACACAACAGTAATTCTAGATGGCTCTGATACTTCTCTGAATGAAACACTAGACACTTTAACAAATTTTTCTCAAATGTCAGGTTTAAACGTAAATTTTGATAAAACAGAAATTGTATGGATTGGGAAAAACAAATATAGCACAAATAGTATAAAGACAAAGTGGAAACTAAAATGGAATATAGATAGGTTTACCATGTTGGGTATTAAATTCAATGTGGATCTAAACAAGATGATTGAATCTAATTTCGAGGATAAATTTAAAAAGATGGAAACTGTTCTAAAACAATGGAAAAGAAGACATCTAACTCCTATAGGAAAAATAGTTGTGATTAAAACATTAATTATTTCTCTATTTAATCATCTATTTATATCTTTACCAAATCCTCCCGCTTCTATGATACATAAAATGAATAAACTTTTATACGAATATATTTGGCATGGAACAAATAAAGTAAAAAGTAATGTTTTAGTTAAAGAGTTTTCAGATGGAGGTTTGAAAATGATTAATTTGAGTGCTTACATTCAAGCTCTAAAGTTAACATGGATACGGCGAATTTTCAATTATGATGGTAAATGGTTTGATATCTTAAAATGTCTGATCAATGTTAATAAATTAGTGAATTGCGGCGAAGCATACATTGATCAATTGTGCACTCACATGAAAAATGAATTTTGGAAAAATGTTTTCGAATCTACAAGGGCATATCTCACTAAACAAGAAAAGTGTGTTACAAATTTTAACCAATATCCTATTTTTTACAATAAAGATGTTCAAATAGATTCAAAAACATTGTTTTATAAAGATTTTTTCGATGTTGGAGTTTTGTTTATTGGTGATTTATTTAACGCACGTGGGAATTTTATTTCTCATGAGGAGTTTAAAACTAAATACAGTTTAAATTGCAACATTTTAACATTTTTAGGCATGTATAAATCAATAATGAAAGCTGTTAAAAATCTGAATTGTTTGATTGTGACTCCAGTCCAAAGACCTTTCATTCCTCCTTTGTATAGAAATATTTTAAGATACAAAAGAGGAGCAAAGAACATGTATACGATATTAAACCAGAATAAATACAAACCATCATCTATAGCACAATGGACATTCCAAGCTAAACATACAATACTCAGGAAAAGAATGGCAAAAAGTTTTTTCATTACCTTTTAAATTAACAACTGATGTCAAGTTTCACTGGTTTCAATTCAGAATAAACCACCGAATCATTGGTACAAATGATCTTCTTTATAAAATGAAAATTAAAAACAACCCAATGTGTACTTTTTGCAAAAAAGAAACAGAAACCATTAGTCACTTATTTTGGAACTGTGCTTTTACTAGAAATATAATTCAATCAATTTTTTCAAATATACAAGAGATACAGGTTAACAAAGAAATCTTTATTCTAGGCCATATAGACACAAAAAACACACCATTAAACAAAATTATGACTTTTACTAAATTTTACATTTATCAATCAAAAATGAAGGAAATAAAACCCAGTTTTGTTGGAGCTAAAGAATACATAACGTACCGTTATAATTTGTGTGAAAATGCAACTCCAATTGATTGGGATGGCATAATGCTGCGTGTCAAAAATGCTAGATGATTTTAAAGATTACCTTTTTTTTAGCACCCCCACCCCCCTATGACCTTTGCACTTCAAATATATTCACGCTGCATTATGCATTATTATCAGTTTCTTTTATCTTGTTCAAGAAAATGGCAAATTAGTTATATCGTGAGATTGAATATATCCTTTTCTTCTATAATCTACAATATAATGTCACAATGATTTTGACTATGTAACTTTACAATAACACATATCCTATACTATCTCTTTTTTCTTAACTTTAATTTCTTTTTTCCATTATCTTTTTGTCTTTTCTCTGCCTTCTTTTCTTACTTCTTGTTTTCTTGTCACTTTATTTCTTATTTTCTTTGTTTACATGTTCTTTATTCATACTTTTGTATTAAGCATTACACTGTAATTTAAAAAGGAAATAAAGCTATAAAAAAAAAAAAAAAAAAAAAAAAAAAAAAAAAAAAAAAAAAAAAAAATTGCCAAACAATGACGACATTTAACCACTTTGTTGCAGACGAGTCTTGAAAACATTGTGGGAAAAGGAAAAATTGCTCGTGACGAGCAATTTTTCCTTTTCCCACAATGTTTTCTGCACTATCAGAAGATTATTTTACATCTTCATCACCCATGGAAATGTCGTCTGCAAACTCTTACAATTTGGGACTGTCGAAAATTTGGTGTTTCGTAAAGGGTTAAACAACCTTCCCTCCGTGAAAATCACGGTATATTTCCGATACTTAAACGTGCTTACACGCCTTTCTTATAAAATCATGATTTGAAAACTAGAGATACGACATTCAAATACGACAAAGACAGTGTAAGACTTAGTAGAACCATTATGGCAAAATAAAAAAGATGCTCCTTAGACAGCGTATCACTTATTTCGATATAGACTTCGAGATTCACTTAAATCTGATTTATCCATAAACAAATCGCATATCAAAGACGTTTGTCCCAAAGATATTATGCTGTACAGGGAAGTATTTAATTCGCAATTCCATGGGCTAAAACAGAAATAACTTTACCTAGCGAGTATTTCCCTTTTAACAGCTTCGTTTTATGTTTACAAATATGATCAACCACTGTCTATCAGTGTTTTTGCCTTAATGTATGAGTGCCGAAACATCGGCTGGTTCTGTTCTCAACGACCCAAATTCGAAAAAAAATATCGCGTGTCGTCGCAGATTTCTCCGGGTTGACTGGATCGATCTTGTTGAGAGAGGTATCGTTGGACGCAGAAAATCATTTGTCTACGAACTGATAAGCGCGGAACGTCAGAACTGGTTTCTCTTTGAAGTTGTTTCCCTTGTGTATATATAGTGTTATTACAGGTATTATGACATATACCCCTGTGACCGTAACATCTCCCATTGGTCAATTTCTGTGTATAAACACATGTACACGTAGTCATCGACCTACCTGGGCCATCGTGCATTATTGGTTGCGTCTTATCAAGAGGAAGCCGTCAGAATTTACAAAAAAAAAAAAGGACGACCATGTGCATTTATTCATAGTTTGTGACTGTTTGTGGCTGTACGTATCAAAATGATCTAATATATTACTCTCTGACCCCTCACTTAACTCGCTGCTGAATCATGGGTGTGGATATTAGTTTATACCGGTTCCGGATCGGTGTCTTTTCATGTAGAAGATACACGGGTAGACTTAAAGCGAGAATTCAGCAATGTAACCAGTATAACTTCCATTCTGCGTTCGTTGCCTTTTTATTGCTTTCATCTGCAATAGCTATATCTCACCATTTCACAAACAGCAAAGAGACAAACAAATCAATCATTATTAGTAGCTGTGTTTCACAGACATATCCTGAACGGTTGATCCCTATGATGGCAATGTATAGTAACAAGATGCAATGTGGGTTATGTTCCGAGAGATCTGTGAGCTATGTTAGCTATCATCAACTGTTACTTTTGTTATCTTCGGACGTTGAGCTAAATCCCGGCCCTGGACCTAGCCCTGGTCGAGTGCCGAACCCTGAAACGCAAGTTATCCTTGATGCCATCGCACATTCAAACTGGAACACGAACCAAGAACTCCTCCAAGTGAGGAATGAACTGACTGCTTTACGTCAGGAAACAGGATGTTTGAGAAAAGAGATCAAGGATGTGACAACCAGATCATGTAACATCGAGTCAAAGCAGAAAGCAATAGATGTGATATGACCAATCTTGTATCAAAAGTTGACTCGCTAGAACAGGAACAGCATATGTTACAGTCCGACTTTAATGAGCTTGGTCATATGTGCGATAGAGAAAGTTTTGACCAGCAAGAAGTATCTAAGCGACTAGACAATTTGGAAGCAGAATCAGTAAAGACTCCTTTAAGAATATTTGGTCTTGACGATGACGAATTTGAAACAGATGAATTCACATTAGATAAATATGTCAAGTATATACATAAAGTAGCATTTGGTGAGACTGCATTTGATCAACGTGAAATTAATAGTATTAGGCGAATTGGCCAATTTGTTCATGATAGATCTAGAATGGTTCTTGCAAATTTCAAAAACTTTAAAACCAAACTTACTGTTCTTCGGTCAAGAGATAAATTTCGCGATAATGGCATACGTTTGTCAAATGAGCTCACCTCTCACCAGCGTGCCAAATTGAAAGCTTTAAGTAGAAATGGTATTACGGGATATTATAAAAATGGCATCTTGTCCAAGCGTGAACAAAGAAGGAACGCACAAAATAGTAGAGTGTTTAAGGGGGCCGCGCGTAGAAATGATATCCCTGAACCCGAATCTAATGGAGCTGATTTAGTAGAAATGGAATTTGATTTAAATAGAACTGTTTCTAATAGGTCATCACATGATTTTGGATCACCAAAAGCATCTGATGATCGGTTACAAGCAGTTGAAACAAATACAACTGAATCAAGAGTTGAAGCATAGGATTGTGGTCAAGGCCTTAATAATTTTGAAGGGATATCATTTCTGACGTGGAATATCAGTGGATTAGTCAACAAACTTGAATGCTCTAGTTATAGGGTAAAATGTCGTGGAAGAAACATGGGTGGAGAATGTGTTTATGTCAGAAATTCTTTTGTCTCCTATGTTAAACGCTTCATGAACGAATTTACATATGGGATTGTGTTACATATATGTGGGACTTTATTTAATTTGTCGAAAGATGTTATCTATTTATGTATGTATGTACCTCCTGAGAATTCGTTAATCTATGACAAATCTAGTATCAAAGGTATTGATATTTTAGACAATTTGCTTGAAAGCATAAATATTGGGACCAGTATTTCAGAATTTCATCTAATAATTACCGGTGATTTGAATAGTAGAACTGGTATTGAAAATGACTTCTTGGCCGATATAAAGAATGTTTCACTTTTCAATTGATTTTGATGAAATAACGAATGGGAGTAATTCATTGCCAATTAGAATTTCAAGTGATTAAAAGGTCAATAGCTATGGCCGTCGACTCCTAGAATTATGTAAAACGCAAAGTATGTTTATTGTAACCGGGAGAATAGGTAAAGATAGCCAGAACGGTAACCACACGTCTGTAAGTCATCAAGGATGTAGTGTTGTTGATTACTTCATGGTCTCTCACGATTTATTAGATGCTCTTATTGACTTTGAAATACGCGACTAAAGTGAAAGCGATCACATGCCTATGAAATGCGTTATTAGGTCTGAACAGTTTATCCAAATCAATGATAGTGATAAACAGTTAAAGGCGGGACCTTTTGAAAAATCAAAACCTTCTTTTGATATTTACAACATCGAGCAATTCAAAAATGAAATATGTTCAGCGGTTCTTTGCGGTGATTTTGATGATTTATCTAATTTGATAGATAAAAAAGCAATTCTATGTCAGAAATTGTAATTTTGTTTGAGAATAAACTTCTTCGTGCAAGTAAGAAGTTTTCTAAAACACCACAAAACAAAGCAGCAAAACCTGGTTTGATAAAAAATGCAAATCACTAAAAGGTATAGCAAATAAAAAATTAAGAACTTTCAGAAAGAGCAAAAATGTTCAAGATCTTTATAAATATATAAAAGCAAAAGCAGATTACAAGTCTGCATGCAAGCCCAAAAAGTCTGCATATAATATAAAAACCAAGAAAAAGATTGAAAATTCATTAAATAACCAAAGCAATTTTGGAGAGAGCTCAAAAGCTTAAACCATAGTGAACACAAAATACCTAAAATAGCAACAAGTCAATGTTTTAATCACTTTCGGAATCTTTACTCGTTAGAAGACATTGAAAACGAAAATCTACCCGACTACACTGAGGGTATGGATATTGTTCATGATTTCGATGATATTAAGGTTTCAATCTTGAACAATGACATAACTGATGACGAAATCATTAATGCCGTTAAATCGTTAAAACCTTCCAAAGCGACTTCGGGTAACCTTACGGCTAATCATTTTATCCATTGCATAGATCTGGTTTTACCTTATGTACGCAAGACATTTAATAGAATATTTAATTCGGGTGAATTTCCCGCAAGTTGGTCGACATCTATAACAATTCCTGTTCACAAAAAAGGTGATGTGCATAACCTTGATAACTACAGGGGTATTCCACTAATAGACACGTTTAGTAAAATTTACATACATATAATAACAAGATGTCTTACATTTTATTCTGAAATATATGGCAGGATATCTGAATGTCAAGCTGGATTCAGAGCAGGCTATTCTACGAGTGATAATGTTTTTGTTCTACAGGCAGTAATAAGCAAGTATCTGTCAAGGAAACATATGAAAGTGTATGTAGCCTTCATCGAGTTTAAGAAAGCGTTTGATTCAGTTGACAGATCAAAGTTGTATTCTATATTATTATCTCATGGTATCGATGGTTAATTATTGAATTATATAAAAAGTATATATTCTTCTGTAAAAACTGTTGTACGTTCAGGTAATGAGTTTAGTGATCCTATTGATTGTCCAGTGGGCTTAAGACAGGGCTGTTCGATGAGTTCTATACTATTTACTCTCTTCATTAATGAATTCCATGACTATATATCTAAAGTCGGAAACAAAGGCATACAGTTAACCGCGGATTTCATCGTGATATTCATGTTAATGTTCGCTGATGACATTGCGTTACTTGCAGACACGAGAATGGGTCTTCAAAAACACTTAAATGTTTTACAAACATACTGCAGAGATTTCAAACATAAAGTTAACATTGATAAAACTAAAGTTGTAGTTTTTAGAAAAGGGGGTCCCTCTCAAGGTATGATAAATTTTATTTTGAAAATAAATCGTTAGAATGTGTAATTGCTTTCACGTATGTTGGTGTGAATTTGAC
Source organism: Cerastoderma edule (assembly GCA_947846245.1). Lineage (NCBI taxonomy): Eukaryota > Metazoa > Mollusca > Bivalvia > Cardiida > Cardiidae > Cerastoderma > Cerastoderma edule. The sequence goes on along the minus strand of OX401407.1, from coordinate 47,576,090 downwards.
AAGTGGTTTATCTTCGTTCAGAATGGCTGAACAGAATGCTCTAGAGCACAATGTGCATTGAACTTAGTATTGGCTTCTTTGAAAGGGATTTCACCTACCAATGGTAAAACGCTTTTTAAAATCTTTGACAAAAAGATTGCACCGATATTGTTATATGAGAGTGAGGCATGGGGTTTTCAATCGTTTGACTGTATTGAAAGGGTCCAAAAATATGCATGTAAGCGTTTTATGTGTGTACCATCGAATACCTCGGATGCAGCTGTTCTTGGCGATTGTGGTCGTTTTCCCTTATATGTTTACACTTGTATAAGAGTTATAAAGTATTGGTTGAGAATTCTTATTATGCCGAACAGAAGGTATGTTAAAAAATGTTACAATATGTTAAAACATGTATGATTCATATGGATATGTAAATGGGTATCTAGACTAAGAAGTCATTTGTGCGAAAACGGATTTGGTTACGCTTGGGAAAATCAAATAATAACAAATGAAAAGCATTTTGTTGCTCAGTACCTGCAGAGATTGAAAGACCAGTATTTGCAAGTATGGAGAAATAAATGCTGTACCGAAACAAAACTATCTTACTATACTGGTTTTAAGTCGACATTCGAGTATGAAACTTATCTAGACATTTTAAAATTATACAAGTACAGTAAAGTTGTGTTTCGATGTCTGACTCCTGATGGTCCCTGTATAGGACAGTTGTACAGGGGTAGAGCGTCGGCCTCGGGACACGAGGGTCGTGAATTTGAATCCTGTGAATAATGAGATCTGCATTGCGACCTTTCCTTATTCCACATTCGGCGCGGGTACTGGTTATAGATATCCAGGAAGCATAATCGCATTAAATCTATCTTAGTTGTAAGAACTTGTTTCACAATCGATGTGAAATGTATAAGTAAAGTAAAACTAAAGACTCCTGATGATAGACAAACTTCTCATAATCAACTGCCCAAAAGGACTGACCAAGCCGAGTGATGCTTTCGGCACTCCGTAAGTCAGTAAGGAGTCTTACATCTCATACAAACCCAAACCCCGGGATTTAAATCCACGCGTAGAGGTGTTGTGTGAATTCAAGTTCTGTACTCTAACCGATAGGTCATGGAGGCCCCAAAAACCGACTCTAGGAAATGTTCCAGTAAAAGTAAATAAAAAGTTTAAACTTGCTTATTATTTACAACGAGTGTGAAACAGGTTCTTCAAAGTTGCCTGCAACAAACTGGTCAAATATTGTTAATTGGTAATGGGTTAAAGAAAGCCATGGAGAGCAAAATATATATTGACATTTTTTGACAAGATACATGTTTCGGGAATTGCAGGACAAGAGGTTGGGGAATCACGTGACCAATATTTACGTGTTATGTCCGAACAAGATATCCGCTTCGTCTAACACTCAGCAGAGAAATCGTAGTCGAACGCTTTTGGATCATTCGCTCCCGTCAAATGCAATTACACTGCCGAGTGTTAGACATAACGCCGTTATAAACCATGGGTTATCAGATACCGCCCGAACCGGAAAGTTGATGGTCAACTCATACGGGATATACAATGTGGCTATTATTGGCAAAAGTAGGTGAAAAAAACCAAGAGTACCTGTGGCGCGGCCCTATTGTTTGAACATAAGATCGTAAACATTGGCCGCGGGATTTCCCCGTCTGTGATGGAATAGAGGGGAGGAGGTGTTAAACCAATTATGTTTGTCATGAAACCTTCTTTGTGCAAAGTAACTTAGGTGTGTATGAAATATAATATGTACGTATTTGCTTTGTCAAACTCAAACATCGCACCCGCTTCATCGAAATCAAGGGGTTGATGCCTTTCAAATTGCCATTGACGTGTAGGCCTACATATGTAACAGAATATCGCATTTTTATACGAACCGTATGTTATACAACGTTATGTAGATGTTAGAACACAAGAGTACAATTTCGTCTATCGTTTTTTATAAGATGTCTAGGATTTTTCAAGAATGGCATAGTCGTCAGCAAACAATAATAAACCGAATAAGATATCATCAATATGCAGTCCAGTCTTGCTGCAGAAACAAATTAAGGTCTTAAACAAATAGAGAGAATAAACGTTAAGGCATTGCCTAAAATAGTCAGACTAGGAGGAGCATGATTTAACACATGATTCAAGCTTATGGCGTAATATACCATAGCTGTACATTTTTACCCATATTGCATTTCTATATAGTATCTCAAAACATTTCATCATATCAACATAAAAAACATATAACATTTAGTCTTCATTGAGATATTGCTGTACTCAGGAAGTCAAAGTAAGAAGTGCATCGACTGTTGAACGACCTTTCCTTAATTCGAGTTGCGTATCCAAAATGATGCAATATCCTCCTTAGCTGAGTCTGATGAAACATGTTCGATGCGTTTATTCAAAATGGTAATGAACAGTTTCAATGGTCAGCTCACTAACGAAATGCACATATAATTATTAACATCATCAGATTACCCTTTTTGTGTATGGGTATAACGATACATTTAGTATTTCTTGATTACTGATAGGATGACCAATCTCTGGAAAAGAGACATTAGGTAAGTTAAAGGCATTAGTTGAACAAGAATAGTCTGCTTCTTCATTTTGATATCATTACTAAGCTTAGAAAGGTTCTCCTGAAATTCTCCTATAGATACATCATTCCCAGCCTTTTTGATTTATTTTTGAAATATTGAAATTACTCTACAGGGCTATTTTTCTTGAGAGACTCAATTTCACACATTTTCTTTCTAAAGCATTGGCTCTTCTTTTTCTTAATTAAGGTCTTATACATTTGTGTTCACACATAATATGCCTAGTGTTGTCTGTTTTCTCACAATCAAAAACTCTTCAGCATCCCTTCATTCTAAAACAAACAATTCTGCGATGTTAAAACAACTTTCCGTTTCAAAAGGTGTAACCGGCTTATTTAAGCATTGCTCTGAAATAATTGGATCTCCGATACTGCGGAAAATACTAGTTACACCATTCAAAGCAGTATTGGCAAGATATCTGTCTTTACTATATAAATCGATAGTACTATTTATCTTTGGTAAATTTGCTAAAACACTTGAACGAAAATCGCTTTAATGTGATTCGTCCCATTTGTACTAAATAATTAAATACTCATTCTACTCTTTCAAATTGTTATAGCAGAGTGAAATAAAGTGTTAAGGGGTGTGTTCACTCCACTCAGTGAGTGAATCGAGACTAAAACCGCCGATCCGTTACTGGTTTTGCTAACTAGTTAACAAGATATCAAGAAAGCAATGACCGATGCTCCGTTATGTGCGATATATGTACAGTACTTGTTAGCGAGAACTATTCGCCCATTGATTATGCGGACATTTGAATACTTACACATACATGTCTACTAACTTGTGATTATTGTATATGTTATCTAAAGACGGCCTTTCCAGGCTTTGGTCATAATAATAATATTTGTCCTCTAAACTAGGTTTAAACATATCGTGACAGATGAAATCGATTTGCTACATACTCTGCTATTAAAATCGCTTACCATATACACACACCATTTACTATCGTATTCATGTACATGTATATCATTTTCTAACAGATCAAGCAAATCTACATCTAGAGGATTGTAAGCAGGGGAACAAAATCCCCAGATATAATCATTACATATATAGATATCCTGGTTAGTATTAAAATCGTCATGATATAATTTTATCCATTAAAGCCAATTTTCCTTCACTGTTTCTTCGTGCTCGTCCATGTTGAAATTACCTACAAACAGTGTGTCGTGGGAAATATTTAGATTTACATCATTTGTTACATTTGACCAGGTCTTATACTAAAAAGCAATACCGTGCTTTGAAATAATATCTACAAAATCATTACACCTTTTCTTATCTCTAATCAGTCCGTGGACGTTCCATGAGAGAACAGACAGTTCACCTCCCTCGCACCCCTAGTCACGCACTGGTCTACCGTCAATATACAGTGTATCGTAAACAATCCATGCTCTTTTATCCTGGTCTCTTGTTTCTTCCATCTTGGGAAAATTTTCCTTCTCTTCGCTAACGCCTCTAGTGGTAATTGTTCATGCATAGTGTAGTGTGTGCTATTGAGGGACCTCCATTGAATAATTACAATGTCTTTTTCACTAACCCCAGTTATTGGCCCCAAATTTTACCAAAAATGAAATTGATTGAAAACAAAATATATGATAATTTTTATTGAAACCAATCCTTAAATGACTTGAAAAAGTAAAATTTTTATTCCTAAATACAAAAAAACAAGTCTTTTCACCCCTCTTAATGTACCCATGTTTAGTACTTTTCAACGTTTTTGCAGGATTCTGGACATGTTTTCTCGAATTCTTAATATGAGCGCATGCGAGTACCACGATAAAATATATATTTTCGGAAACGTTGTTAAATTCTGAACAAATGATGTAAAATTCGTCGTGGTACTCGAATACGCTCATATTCTATTTTTAATAATTGCGTCCAAAAATCGGCGAAAGATCAACACAAATAACGTTATGTACACTGGGAAGCACAACAACATAGACACACGAATTGCTTTAACCCCCATCAAAAGGCACAAAGAGAGGGGTAAATGGTAAAACAATAAAAAAAATCTTCATTTGAAACACCATTCCCAAACTGTAGCTATCTTGTAATCGAGTGACGCGTATAGTTTTCCTTCGCAACGATGTAAACAATATCCGTTTCGAGGCGTTTGCAACTTCTTTTGCAAATTCAAATTTCATTTTTCATGAAGGTAAGTTGCTCAAACATTAATTCTATAATTTAATTTTTAAAAGCATGTATGTTTTAATCAGTTTTAAAGTTGTGATTTCTTTATCAAACACAAATAAGCAGCATCTTTCGACGCACCCGAAAGGGTGATACCCGAATATAGTGCCACTACTGAAATTGTCAAACTGTCATATCATAGTTATAAGCTTATTTGTTCTGCTGTTAAAAGTAATGATAATACGTCAATTGACTGATAATCAATCTTCATTGAAGAAGATTAAATATTGAATTAAAGGCCTCATTCCGTTAAATACAGAAATGCCAGCGTCTGCAGCATATCTATTTTTAGAAAATGTCAGTAAATCAATAATTAGACTATTACTTTAGACGGTGTCAATCTATATGGGAAATGGTGCAGTGGTTGGGGTATCAGCATGCAGATCCTTATTGCTATAGCGCAAAGGATGGGTGCGGATCTTGAGTCTGGCGACCTTCTAAAATTTACCAAAATTCCCCCCCCCCAAGCATGATCCAGCAGGTTCTGGTTCGATCCCTAGCCTGACCACCTGTTTAATTTTTGTTCTTTTCATTTTTACACTTATTTTCCCTTTACCCCTTGACAAATGCTAATTTGGGGGACTTTTTACCCCTTATATAAGGAGTTGTGAATGACAAATAAGGATCTTTAGGCATCATATCCAGGAAATGGGGGTCATTCACTCCCTCATTTGAGGATCAAGGAAAACCCTGATGATAATGACGAAAAAAAAGGCTAGGTCTGATGTCTAGATAAATTAATATAATTATACTTTATCAGCTGGAAATTTAACACCTTAAATAATATGTCAACTTGTTCTAAAAGATGTTTTAGCCAAATAAACATAGAAATTATATGAATTGATTCTCACAATGACAGGCTGTCACTGGGATTTGAACCTAGATTTTTCCTGTGACCATAGGTCTGAGAGTGTTATCCCTTTAACTATGGCAGCTATTTGCCAAAAACAAGATGAGAAGAGAACTTAATGAAAACAACACCACCCTCAATAAAACTATGTTTTTGGTCAATAACATTAGTTTTCTAGTCAATTTCATATTGAAATATTAACCAGTTATTTGCATACTCAATTTCAACAATCTCCTAATGCCTTAGAAATATTTAGGCTTGATTAATGCTAATTTGGGGGGACTTTTGACCCCTTATTTAAGGAATTGTGAAAGAAAATTAAGGAGAAAGAATGGCTTAGTTTGATGTCTAGATTGATTAATATATTATACTTTATCAGCTGAAAACTAAACATCTTAACTAATATGTCAACTGTCTCCCAATGGCAGACCTTTGGTCACTGGGATTTGAACCCAGAATTCTCCTGTGACCAAAGGTCTGAGAGTGTTATACCTTTAACTATAGCAGCTATTTGCCAAAAAGCAAGAAAAGATGAGAACTTAATGTAAACTAATAATAAAAGAAAACAACTTAAATTTAAATCAAAAAGACATGAATATAGTCATAGCCTAAACTAGGCAAATGAGATTTCTTTTTTCTTCAGTTCATATAGTGTTATTTCTGGAGTAATATTAATTTATTACACAATCATGTTTATATGGTTATTCATGATAAGTAGAAAAAGAACCAATGACTTGTAAGACACTCCATAGTGAGAGAAAGCCCTGAGTAAGCTCAGGAATCAAGCCAGAGGTTGTCAAAACTATAACCCACAACACCAACCTCAATAAAACTATGTTTTTTGTCCATAATTTTATCTTTTTTGGCAAATTCATATTGAAATATTAACCAGTTATTTGCACACTCCATTTCAACAATCTCCTAATGCCTTAGAAATATTTAGACTTGATTAATGCTAATTTGGGGGGGGGGACTTTTGACCCCTTATTTAAGGAATTGTGAAAGAAAATTAAGGATCTTTAGGCATCATATCAAGGATATGGGGGTTATTTACCCTCTCAGTTGAGGACCAAGGAAAACCCTGATGATCATGGAGAATGAATGGCTTAGTTTGATGTCTAGATTGATTAATATAATTATACTTTATCAGCTGAAAACTAAACATCTTAACTAATATGTCAACTGTCTCACAATGACAGACTGTCACTGGGATTTGAACCCAGAATTCTCCTGTGACCAAAGTTCTGAGAGTGTTACACCTTTAACTATAGCAGCTATTTGCCAAAAAGCAAGAAAAGGTGAGAACTTAATGTAAACTAATAATAAAAGAAAACAACTTAAATTTAAATCAAAATGACATGAATATAGCCATTGTGTAAACTAGGCAAATGAGATTTCTTTTTTCTTCAGTTCATATAGTGTTATTTCTGGAGTAATATTAATTTATTACACAATCATGTTTATATGGTTATTCATGATAAGTAGAAAAAGAAAAAGTAGAGTAAGACACTCCATAGTGAGAGTAAGCCCATGTCAGGAATCAAACCAGAGTTTGTCAAAACTATAACCCACAAAGCCAACCTCAATAAAACTATGTTTTTGGTCCATAACCTTATCTTTTTTGGCAATTTCACATTTGAAATATTAACCAGTTATTTGCATACTCCATTTCAACAATGTCCTAATGCCTTCAAAACATTTAGGCTTGATTAATGCTAATTTGGGGGACTTTTGACCCCTTATTTAAGGAATTGTGAAAGAAAATTAAGGATCTTTAGGCATCATATCAAGGATATGGGGGTTATTTACCCTCTCAGTTGAGAACCAATGAAAACCCTGATGATAATGAAGAAAGAATAGCTTAGTTTGATGTCTAGATTTATAAATATAATTATACTTTATCAGCTGTAAACTAAGCACCTAAAATAATAATTATGTCAACTTGTTCTAAAAGATGTTTTAGCCAAATAAACATAGAAATAATACTAAAACAATTCTCACAATGGCAGGCTGTCACTGGGATTTGAACCCAGAATTCTCCCATAACCAAAGGTCTGGGAGTGTTATACCTTTAACTATAGCAGCTATTTGCCAATAAGCAAGAAAAGATGAGAACTTAATGAAAACTAATAATAAAAGAAACAACTTAAATTTAAATCATAATGATATGAATGTGTGAAATCAAGATTTTTTTTTATAATTTCATAAGTTGCACTTGCTTCAAAATGTGATTACTTGTAAGTTTAACATAAGCCATTGGTAAACCATAGAGTGCACAGCAAATATGATTACATTTTGGAACAATATTTCATCCAATTTTACTTTTAGACTATGTTCTTCAAGTCAGTAGCAAAAAATGCAAATATAATCATAATCAGAGATGATCACACAGCCATGGTATTAAGTTGCTATCTGCATATAAGTTTTAAATGCCATTTGCAGCAGACCTCCTTATATTGTAGAAACATAAGATGAGAATTACATTTTCAGTTATTTTTAACAACTTAACAAAAGATTATGGAAAAAGAAATCATGAAATGAAATGGACAAAGCAAAAAGACATAGAAGATAAAAGTCCTTTAGGATTCTGAGGTATTTGGAATTATATGGTTTCTTATTTGCATTCCTTTATTCTGTGTGCATCATGTGTAACCTATAGGCTGTCTCCAGACCAGGCCTTTGGCACAGGTTCTTTGTCAGTATAAATTTGGCTGCAACTTCTTCCCCTCTGCTTTATTAAGGACTTGGGGCCTTCTATCATACAATACATCTAACAACAAAAAATGTATGTTTGATAGGCAGCATTAGAAGAATTGGGGGTGATGACTGTCTTCAGTTCCTCCCATGTGCTCCAAACTCTGCATTACTCCCTGTGCTCAACTCAGCTGGGTATTGAAAGTTAAGCACAGAGTTAGTTCATCAATCTATTCATATGTGGTTTATAATACAATCAATATCTAACACCATACTTAAATGATTGCATTATTTCTTTAGTAAAATCAGATTAAAATGTTCATACCCATTTATCCCATTACCAAACAATAACTACATTTAACGACTTTGTTGCACACTACTCTGGAAAACACTATGGGAAAAGGAGAAATTGCTCCTATTGAGCAATATCTCCTTTTCCAACAAGGTTTTCTGCCCTATCAGAAGTTTTTTTTTCAATTTCATCACATGTTGAAATGTCGTCTGCAATATCTTTCAATTTGGGACAGTAAATAATTTGGCGCTTGGTAAAGGGTTAAAAGTTTTCACACAAAACTTAACCGGGATGGTGTAATTACCCAGGACCCCAATCCTATCACTGACATATCTACCATGTATTCGCACCTATGCTATCGCTCATTGGTGGACAGCGTCCGGCTTCCCAGCTGAATGAAGGACATTCTGAGCATTTCTTAAAAAGTTCATTCGCAGCCATCGAGTTAAGAAGTACCAAATCACCACATGACAGCCTCCAAAAGCTCGGCCTCAAACACATTGCCTGTAAAACCGGCAGAATTAATGACACATTTTTAAGGTAGAATACCCATAATCTGCCATTTTTAGATTCATTCTTTCCTTGGATTACTTCGGTAGTTCTCAACAAACATCAGCCTGGGCCGGTACTATTCACATGAATCTGAATAGTTACGGGCCCGACAGGTGTATACTGTGAACGTCTGAAATCATCAAACGTAAGAATGAATCGAAAAATGGCGGATTATGGGTACTCTACTTTAAAAATTCATAACTAATGCTATAATTAGAACTCAGTCTCTGATTCTCCTTGTATCAGATGCAATGGTACTTTCCAGTTCCAACCAAATTGACAGAAATCAACTTACATATTAAGTAGTATTGGCTTTATTGATCCAAATGAGCAATATTCCCTTTTCCTTCCTTTGGTTTCAATAAAATCTTATGGTAAAACAGACTGTGATGCTTTTTTTGATGATATGCTGTTTCTCTCATTTGAACCAGTCTCAAGGGAAGTTTAGATGAAGTAATAAGGAAAACTATTCCTGTTTACTTTCACTAGAAGCAGGGATATTTATTAAACATTATACCATTATAAGTCAAAAGTGAATACAAACATTCTGTTTTGGGCTCAAATTGAAATCCTATTTTTTCTATTATTCAACAATATGATTTATCCTGTCACTAGTGTCATTTTGGGACCGATTACTAAGTGCCGTATAACATTTGTGATATCCGGCACTAACCATGTAACACATGCATGTGACGATTCATGACGTCATAAGAACGACATGATGTCATGTTTACATCATTCTCTACTTATTTTTTCTTTTTTTTCTTGTGTTTTATTTACATATTGTTTGTTTGAAAGACTACATCAAGGTAACAGGATAAATAGAATAGATGGTTGGTGTCTTTGAATGGGAAAAAATTATCGGGCTCGGCTTCAGATTATTATCCGCTTCGCCTTCGGCTCACCGGATAATATTCCTAAGCCTTGCCCGATAACATTTCCGATTCACGACACCAACCATCTATTCTCTATTTCTACACTTTGAAGACTTTACTTAGAATTTCAATTTTTGTAATTACCTTGAATATATTATGTAATGATATATATAGAGAACAGATTGTTGGTGTCTTGAAACTGAAATGTTATCGGATAGGGCGTAGGAATATTATCCGATGAATCGAAGACTAACATGAGAATGAGACTCACCGGACAATAATCTGAAGCCGAGTCCCAAAGTCTTTTCCTATTCCAAAAGCCGCAAAACAAACACCTATTCTATTAAAACCTATTACCTTTATGGGTTCTTATAAACAAACAAAATTAAAACAAAATACATAAACAATGAAAAAAATTGCATGCAAGAAGACGATGAAGTATGTATGTTGTATGTCTTTATGACGACATGATTCATCGGTGACCGCATGCTATTTGGATTGTGCGAATATCGCATATGTAATTCCACATCTTGTTGGCAGTCACAAATTGGAAGGGATGACAGAAAAATATATTATTCAAATAGTTAATGACCATCAGAATTGTAACGAATAGATATTACATGCACATTATTAACTCTATCCACTCCTTGATAGCAAAAATGTAGTAGGGGTCTCCATTTACAAAGTAGAGTTAAATGTGTAAGCGGTCGGATAGCTCAGTCCAGTAGTCTATAGTCTCAATAATGATCCGTGAACGAAGCTTTTTTCGTCATTTGGACATTTATCGTGCTTCGCTACGTCTCAAGTCCAACGTGATTTTTATGTTACAAAATTTCGAACGACCGACTCAGTGCATTTAACTTGCGGTTTTTCGTTTTCAAAGGGACCAAAAAATAAACGGAAACTTGAAATACATACATAAATCATTTATGAATCGTCTCAGCCCACACAAGTATCCAGTACACCTCTTATATGCGAGTTATCTATCAAGAAACATCGACGATGCTCAAAAATAAACAATCGCCGTCCATGTTGTTTACCACCGGCCGCGAGATTCCCACGGATATCTTGCGGGTCAAAGGTCATCGCATTATGTATACAGTTTGGGATGAAGTACGCGTCTTTCCCCTAAAGTCGAGTTGTACTAAGTTGAGCTCTCTTCACATACAGATTCGGAGAAGATATGCTTGGATAAGATGTCTTTTACAAACCAGCATTTGAAGCATAGTCCGTTATGGTTCTTCTAAAATAACATCCTTGTTTTTGTTATCTATTAATTCGCTTATTTTGTTTAAGTAGGCCTATTACGTGATTGTAGTGTTACCAAAAATAAAAAAATATATATACTTTTTTTTTCAAAATGAACGGAAATCATTTCATGTTTTGTTTTGAATCGAATCTAACAGGAATAAGGATCATTTAACCCTTTCCCAAACAACAAATTTTCGACTGTTCCAAATTGAAAGAGTTTGCAGACGACATTTCAAAAAATGATGAAATTGGAAAATAATCTTCTGATAGGGCAGAAAACATTGTGGGAAAAGGACAAACTGCTCGTTACAATCATTTGCTCCTTTTCCCACAATGTTTTGCACAGTATCTGCAACAAACTGGTCAAATGTCGTTATTGTTTGGGAAAGGGTTAAAAGTTCGATTTATAAAATTGTGATTGGAGCGATATTTACGCCTAGCGTAAAACACCTGACGTCGGACCGATAAAACTTGTAGTTGATTTCCTTGAAACTATAACAAACTATTTCCTTCACCTGTGTTGGATCGGTGATGTTCAGTCCTATGAACACCAAACATATATACTTACTGCAACAAGTGTTTAAAAAGTTACTCATGAAGTATTACGTTGGGTGTTCATCGGGTACATGCTATCAGCGACCTGCATGTGAAAACCGCGTAACCAGAGCCTATCTATCACGCATTTACACAGTAGATTTAATGTCAAAGGAATAAAACAACACATTTTGACATAATGAATATTTTACTTAACACCTTCATAACAATATGTCGTTGCACAGTGTTTATAGTGCTTGAAGAAGTGGTGGGGATAAATAGTTCGAGCTTATTATCATCAATCCTTTACCAGACAACAAGAGGAATCTGTGGGTTTGTTTTGCAGACGACGCTATAGGCCTTTTCAGAAACTGTTGTTATCTTTTCTTGAATACTCTTAATCGGAGATACGAAATTTTCGGTAGCTTCCGGTTTAAGACTTCCGGGTATTAAATAATAACAGCTGATATTGAGAAACATAGATAAACTGCTGCGGGTATTTTAACAATGCCGTCGAAAGCCGTGTTTGTAAAAACTACATTGGAAAGATTCAGGAGGGGAAATATCAAAGTATATCCTTACTTTGTGTTTACTCTCTAGCGGACAATTTACCCCGTTTCCCGAGATAAAACACTGTATATCAACGCGGGTACAACGTTGCGATTCATTTTCAGTGAGAAGAGTCGATCCTCTGCTAAAACATTAATTAAAGTATAGAATACGATGATTTAGATCTGTTTGATTATTGCCTTAACTTATGATAACATTATTTAAAATCCATTTCGCAATCTAACATTTTCAAATGATATTGTACCATGTAAATGCAAACACAAAGAACAGATAATATGATGCAAGCTGATCGAACCTACTTAATAAATGTTCCACTTATTTATGGGACATTCCATCAAATTTTGTCCAATAAGAGTGACAAATAAAAGTTAATTCAAAAGAGAATATGGAATTGATTTTATTCCTTTTTAATGATCGGTCTTTAACAATACTTACACCTACCGAGTCAACGTTAGATTCCTCTGATTTAAAACATGTCCATTCCATTCACTCTACTTAGAATTACTGTTTCCAAGACCCTTCAAGCAGAACGATTTACCCTAATCTGACTTTGCAACGCCAATCAAAATATGATTCCGTCATTATATAGCAACCAATGGCATGCCTGGAAGCCATAAAACACACAACTATGTGTCAACGAAACATGATGTGATGCGCGCCTGTGTATTTCGGCAAGCTTCAAAAGATACATATCTTTCACGTCGAGGGTTTTATTGCTTCTTTTATTGGTCAACTGCATAACGTAGGAAATAACATATACGATCTTTTTTTATACCCTCTTTATTCGACCAAATACGCATCAACCCTTTATTAGGTGAATTCCCTATGTTACTGATTGTCAGGTCGTTTTGTTATGTGCAAGGTTTATTCCCGTTTTGTCTACAGTCTATTTTACCAATTTTCACACCATTTCAGACAGAAGTTCCATCTCACCTACACGTGAAAATTGGGTTGTTTTTGACACTAATTGAGTAGAAAATCAATCACTTTTTCTATGGAGAGTTGGTGGGAGAGAAAAATATGTATAAAGTGTAGATCCAGATAAGAAAAAGACAATAAAATGCAAAAATCGATTATGACTCTAAAACTAAACTGAGATTTTTCTTATGTTGGTCTACACTATTTCTCGTAATATGCTTCTAACAAATTATGCAGATTCAGAATTATCTAAATCTTTTAAAGATATTTTAATCAATTAAAAATGAAATGAAAATATTTATTTAAACTGTAGATCTTTTGGCAATTTAATCTGTAGACAACGTGGGAATTGAAACCTTTATGTGATGTAGACTAAATGGGAAGTCCTTATGTAGAAAATTCATTTGCCTATGTACTATGTTTCATATTTGTTGAACCCGTATATCTTGATCTACAGACATGTATGTTTATTTTGTTCTGTTTTACCCCAAATAGTTATGACTTTATGGTTCATGCGATGTAATACAGAATTACATTATGTAAAATGAGGCTTCTTTAAAGCAACGCAAAAAAAAAAAAAAAACCTTTGGACCACCCCTGGTCTTTGAAGTAAACTTTTAAAAAGACTTAAGAGTCAGCTTCGGCAATAAGGGTTTATTTGGAACATTTCACTTTCTTTGTTGACGACTCTTTGCCTTGTAATTATATTGATAAATAGTTCAAAGATTTGCTAGAAAATATTGTTTCTCTTACTTTGAACTTTAATTAATTGCGTAGTAATCTTATGATTAAATGTCTCTTATAATTGTTGTTTAACAAGAACGATTGTGTTTTTGTTTGAGTTTGTTTTGTAATTATATATCATTAAAATGATAATCTACACATTTGTAATCTCTTTTCAATTCAATGGATTGTTGCCAGTTTTCCTTCTTAATTACATTCAAAGGGTCAATTAACAAACTTTGGCTATCACAGGGATTAAGAGTCTTGATGCAAATTAACACCAATCTGCCACGTTTGCACCATATGTTCTAGTCACACCCTTTATTGTTTAGCCGATCGAGAGATAGAGTAATTAACCATCGGCAATCTGAGGTCCTTTAAGAATTTGAAAGATCTCCACAATCCTGTGTCCCTCGTTATTTAGTAAGCGTTATTTGAATGTAGTTTCAACAGGTGGAAAAAATGGACTGGGACTGTTTTCATAGCCCGTAATATTTGGATACGATATATCATCAAAGGTAGGCTGACAGAGAACCTCATATAACAACTAATTCTCTATTAAAGGTACTTTATTTATACGACAAATTTCAATTTTAAGAAAAAAGTATATACTTATTGGAGAAACATAACCTCTACACATTATTGACAAAAGTGCTGATGTTTGTTCTATCTTATTTAAAATCCGTAAATCGAATTTAATGCAAATTTGTATAAACATTCTAGAAATATGTGTTTCATTCATTCTTTCCTTCCATTAACCAGCCGATTAACACATTTTTGATCTGTCAAAGCATTTAATTCAGACAAAAACATAAACTTATTTGCCTTTTTTCTCCACACAGAATGTCATGTTTTAACTGAACTGCGGTGCGCTATTCGGGTCTCATTACATTCAATTTAATCTAATTTCCTTTTATAACGAGGCTTTGCAACAGCCAACAACAAATCATTCTGTTGATGTTTTCGTATGTAAATCTTTAATTTGGGTAATAAAGCTTATAAATTTCAAAATCCGATCAATTGCGATCGTTTTCTTTGCCTTTGCCCACATTCTTCTTTCGAAATTAATACCCGGAAGTGGAGGTATTTCGAATGTGGCCCGATTTTTCAAAGGGAGACAAACCACGTTTCTGAAAAGGCCTATATACATGTGTCGTAAACCTCGCCTCGGGTAAAGAGTTTTATCGGGTTCGGGCTCTGGATAAAAATGGTCTAACTCGGGTTAAACAATTAGTTAGTCAGGATCACACCACTAGCTTTTAAATTAAATGACAATTAAGGTAGCTAGAGCCTAACAAGAAAAATAACAAAATCTTAAAAAGAAATAATAAAGATTTTAATCCCTTAAAGTTACAAAGTCAAGTTATTAAACCAAAATGAAACAGAGTGTTTTTCTCACAATGTTTCAAGTTCGGACATAAAGTGTTCAATAAAGTTCAATCAAATTATAAAGGATAAATTTACAAAGTCAAAACGATTAACTCTGTTCAAGCCTATCCATTATCATCAATTCCTCATCAGACACCATGAACAAGGAGGATCTGGGTTTTTTTTGCAGACGACGTTATACGCATGCAATATTGGTATATTAGGAGCAAGTGGTGCGCTGTGTTTCAAATGATATCAATTCTACAATTCATTCAAATTACGAACCTATAATGTCAACCTATTTACCAAATGTAGGACCATTATACATGTACTTGAATCAGGCTTCTATACCGAAATGAAATGTTGCTCATAAGAAGCGAATTTTCAATTAGTTACATTTATTTCAACTCCTTTTTAATTAAGAACTTTAATATGTTGTTGCAACAATTTGTTCCGCCTGTTGATCGCTGAAATTTGGACTTCTAACAGGTGTTCAATGGAAGTATTCTTTTGGAAAAACTGCTCCTTTACAGACCGTTTCCCTGTGAATTCACATAACTTCCTACAAATACTACAACGAGTACACGCATTCACAAACGGGACACTCCTTTGCAAAACAATAATTTGAACTCTGTATTTCACACTTGTCCATTCGATGCGTTAGCAATTGACTTAAATCTTTCTCTCCACAAGATCTCTCATATAGTCGTCTGTGATTGATTTCATAAGGGATCTTCCATATGGAAACATAATTCTGTCCTACACGTCCACTACGCCTAACGTCTTGCCAGTACGAAAGTACACTTTTGGAAGCCCTCAATGAACGATCACTTCAATATCGGGTACGTTGACCCCAATTACCTACAGAACACGAATGGAGGAGGCAGGCGAACAGAATTCTTTTATTTTCCATTTTTTGTTTGTTTCTTAGTCCTAGAACTGTGAAACATTTCCACGATCCTTCCCCTTGTGGCCTTAATACTGTCTTTGTATACTTGAATCAACAAACACCTTTCAAAGGAGGTCACACTTACCCAATTTGTCACTCGAGGCAAACCACCTAAACAAAGAAGACCAAAGGTATTTCAATTTGTGTCAGTATGACAATCAAAGACCATCATGTTTGATTATTAAGTAAGAGAGAACAAATTTTGCCGAAAATAAGAAAACTAACGTCGAAACAAGTTTCACGGCATAATTGACCAAGTGCCATCGGCGTAATAGAGCAAAATTGACAGGTTAGTCTGATCAGAGACATAGATGTTATGATTGTAATCTATGTCTCTGGTCTGATAAAATATATTATCTCCATTTAAGTTTTTATTGAAATATAACGGAATACTATCATAATATATCAAGGTAACTTACAAAAGATTAATATGAGGGGACAAATGTGCGCCTAAACCCATTACTAAACAATAACCAAATTTACCGGTTTGTTGCAGACGACTCTAGAAAACATTGTGGAACATGGATAAATTGTTCTTAACGAGCAATTTATCCTTTTCCCACAATGTTTTCTACCTAATAGAAAGGTCATTTCCAATAACATCACATTTTGAAATGTCGTCTGCAAACCCTTTCAATTTGGGACGATTGAACATTTAACGTTCGGTAAAGAGTTATACAAAAATGGTGGCAAATGTTCGTGGGGGGAGCAACTTCCCGTATATCATTTCGCAAGTTTCAGCCAATGCGTTGAACTAAGTCTGCAAGAAGCGCAATTTAACTTTCCATGTATTTGGTTTCTATTAGGAAAAATGACGGCCTCAACTTTGTCTGGACTTCTCATTTTTAAAACAAGATAGTTAACACCGTCGAATTCCATAAATGAATCCATTGTTTCAAAAGAAGTAACAAAAACATATATAATCAGATGATGAAAATACTGTGGGAATTATTTTAGTCGAAGTACAGTATCAAGTGCTCACAAATAATGTACTCCCGCCAAACGCGTACAACGTTACTAACAGTAATCAAGTGTAAATCGAGTGTTGACATGTATATCGGACCGTGTAACATAACCCAGAGCGAGACTTAGCATCCGGATGTTTCGGACTTTTTCCTCAACGTTTGAAAGCAGGTTTTATGTGTGTGATTTAAATCAAAGTTTTGGATATTTACACAAAAGTGACACTTTTGAGACTTCACACATCGACAGATAAAAGGTTGATCTCCAAATCGGTATGTTTGATTTCATAATCCATTGCATATTTATGGAATGATAGGTGGTTAAACATGCGCAGAAAATCTGTGCGCAAAAATCTAACGTAAAAATCACGATTGACTCTGGACTCGAAGGCGTCAGTCAAAATAGCAATAGCCTTCGAGACCAGTTATCTGGACTAAGTAGTCTAGAGCATTCCAACGGTTGTGTAGGTCCTGGGTTTGAGTCCTTGTCTGGCAACAGGTTAAGTTTCACCACCGAAATTTCATTTGGAGCATTTCTATACACTATTAAGTAGAGAATTAAACCAAAATTCCTCTATTCATTTGGATCATAGAGTTAATTATAGGGCAAACATGGGTTTAAGGGAACAGTTTCACTGCTAATTTCATAATTAGCATACATCTATTCCTATCTACACAGAATCTGATAATCAATTTTCCACCATGATGATGAAGACTTTTGACACTCTTGAGACTTTCCAATTTGCAAGTTGTTGTGTCATTCCTTATTATTTGAAATATTTATTAAGGTGGATGAGAGAGGGGTGAAGGGAGTAAGAGAGGGTTGAAAATGGCATTCTCAGCATTAATATTGACATGTAAATTAAAGTACTGCATGCTTTCTAACACGAAAATAGACATTGAAGCGAAAATGACCCATCTTTCATTCAAAATAACGTCAAAAATGACGAATTAGATTTGATAAACAATGCCAATTTCGAAATGTAGGTCATGGAAAACATTTTATTCCAATTCGCAAAGCTGAAGAGTCTAAAGATAAAATCTATTGAACAGTCGATACTTACCGATAACTTAGAGGTCAATCCAATAGAAAAATCGTCTGATTAACAAAAGAAAGTCCATAACCAAACACAAACATTTTGTTAGCGTACGCTTCGAAAAATTCAAGATGGCGTCTCTACACATCCGGGCCCTCAGAGGTGTGGCAGAATCCAGCCATTTGATTGGCTTAGAATTATAGAAGATTATAGAAGATTTTAGAAGACTTAAGAACGTTATCCACAGAGCGCGACAGCGGATGTCCACTTGGGCCAACCAGTTTTTTTTTATTATTAGTTTTTTTTATTTTTTTAAAATCTCTAATTTATTGCATTCTATTGATTTTATTACAAGTGCTCCACTTGCTGAAACCAATATTTTTTTTATTTAAATCTCTGGATCATTGCATTCTATTGCTTTTACAAGTGCTCAATATCTAGGATGCACTATTCAAGACTCATGATTTTTTTTCCCAGTATGTTCTTCCTGGAAGCCACAAGCTGCCTGTAGTATGAACCTCTCTGACAAAGAGGGGCCGAGGAAACAGCTGTCTACCAACACACTGACGTTGCTGCCTCTCCAGAACAAGACAGTTCTAGGCCAGTACCTCCAAAGGTTCAAGCTGGCTGAATGTACTTTCAATGATCCCAGTAGGCCTATCACGGTTGAGGATTTTGGGCAAACAGCTGCACCAGGAACCTACCTCTACTAAAGCCACTTAGCCGAACACTCTTAACAGTTGAAAAAACCTCACCATAGACCCGTATGCAGGTATACTGGACTCTGACAAAGACTGTGAGAATAATATATCTACTTTGAAGTTTCCAGGAAGTTGTTTTTATTGTGGCTTGTATGATGGTGAAGGAAAACTTTGCTTGTAAGGTAGTCAAATACTGCAGTGTGAGATGCCAAAAAGTGACTGGCCTGAACACAAACTTTATTCTGCACGTATGAAGATCAATGGGCCTATGGTATAACATATACATATAATGCAGACTTTTAAGCATTTTAACATTTGTTTTAACTTAACATTTTAAATTGCATGTCTTACATGGATAGTTTATAAATATGCTTTTAATGTTACATATCTGTGTTAAATAGTTCAAAGACGAGATATTATCATAGCCTTTGGAATTGTTAATGTTTTTATCATATATCTTACGTCTTATGACTTTTATGTCTAAATATTTTTGAGTGCCAGACTTTACCAAGTTGATCTTTGGTTCTCCAAAACGCCAACTGAGGAACTTTACAACACAACAACATATGGCGAAACAACATGCTTGTATTGTCTACCACAGACGAGAGAAAAAGCAAAACAGGCGTCCTGTTCCTAAACAAATACGGAAATTCCTCCAGAAAAAACTCGGAATTGATTTCTCCAGTATTGAAGTTGTTTGCGGGGCATTTCGCCTTAAGTTCTATAAGACAATTCCGAAGCCATGTACATCAACACATAATTTACATAACGACAGTGAAGCTGACTATGTTCCACAACCATCCTCATCTGAAACACTGTTCAGTCCACCCTCTGTGACTTTAAAGATTGCGTCAACCACTAAAAGCCATTCGAGATGCTTTGTTTGTAAGAAACCAGGGCCGAAGTTGGTCAATGTGACAACAGAAGGTCGTTTTTGCACTTTTGTTGAACATAATATTTTGATTCCTTCAGACGCAAGGTGTTGTCCTGTGCATGTCAGTGAGGGTTCACTGTTGTCAACAGCAGTTAGCGCTTTTCAAACAGTTACAGATGAATCTTATCTTAGTCGAACATCAATTAATGAACTTCTTCAAAAAATGAGACATGCATGCATGACTAAAAATAAATATTTAAGCTTTGACAACTTAAATGACAGCGACTTTACATCTCTGACTGGACTGACTAGACAACAGTTTGACGATATTTGCTTAGATATTCTTGATAAAGTGAAAAACACAATAAATAGGTCACCCAGAACAAGTATAGGCTTATTCCTGCTTAAGTTATTCTCTGGTTTGTCCAACAAACTTCTTTCAACAATTTTTGGATTATCCAAATCTAGTGTTCGTCGGGCAGTTTCTACAGTACGCCAGGCACCTATGAGAAGCTTTGTTCCACTCTACCTTGGGATTGAAAGCATAACAAGACAAAGTCTTATCAAAGATCACACACGTCAACTTGCAAAATCTTTGTTTGAAACAACTGAGAATCAACTAGTCTTAGTTTTAGATGGGACATGTATATATATTAACAAATCTAACAATTTTCAATTTCAAAGACGAACATACAGTATGCATAAAGGACGTCCATTAGTCAAGCCAATGGTAGTGGTTACCACGACTGGTTACTTTCTTACGATAGTCGGTCCATACTTAGCTGATCATAAGAATAATGATGCAGCAATTTTAAATCACATGTTGAAATCCAACATCCAAGATATTCGTGACTTCCTTCAAGAGGGAGATGTCCTTGTTGTTGATCGCGGATTTCGAGATTCTTTATCACTTCTATCTGATCTTGGAATCAAAGCTGAAATGCCGGCGTTGGCAAAAAAAGGTCAAAAACAGCTTCCGACAGACGATGCTAATACAAGCCGTCTTGTCACAAAAATCAGATGGGTAGTAGAATCCGCGAATGCAAGAATTAAAAGGTTTAAATATCTAGATAATGTGGTTCCTAATAGTCAAGTCCCTTTTATTGGAGATTTTGTCAGAATCGTTTGCGCTATTTCTAATAAATACTTCAAACCGCTTAGTACGGCTGACCAAATTGAAAATGACATGGAAATTGCAAAAAACATGTTATTAAAATCAAAGCAAAACAACAGTTTAAGGGAAATGGTAGAAGAGAATGCTTTGAATAGAAAATCAAAGTGTGGAAAAATGTTGAGGAATGCGACCTTTCTAAGTTCCCTCGCCTCAGTGAAGAACAGTTGAGTGAACTGACCCTTGGTGTGTTCCAACTAAGATTAGGTACCAGTTACATACAGGAGCACCTTGAGGGAAACTGTGACATTCACGTTCACACTGATGAGCCCACACTTTTATCTGTTAAAATTCAAAGTCGGCACACTTCTGCCAGAAAGTACATGCTGTGGATATCATACAATGAACATACAATTGATTCCTGGTATTGTCAATGTAAGACAGGTTCACGTGTTGTAGGTATGTGTTCTCATATCTCTGCTATTATTTGGTACTTGTCATCTGCTAGACACCAAGAGAAAATGACATATGGAGTCAGAAATTGGGGTAGGCATTTGGCAGATGCTGCTTCATTTACAATAAATGAAGACGAATCGTTAAGTGAAAGCGATTAACCTATGACCAAACCATAACGACATTTGACCAGTTTGTTGCGGACGACTCTGGAAAACACTGTGAGAAAAAGAGAAATTACTCGTGACCAGCAATTTCTCCTTTTCCCACAATGGTTTATACTCTATCAGAAGAGTACTGTCCAATTTGATCATTTTTAAAAATGCCGTCTGCAAACTTTTTCAATTCGGGATGGTAAAAAATATGGCGTTTGGGAAAGGATTAAGGCCCCACATTGCTCTTTGCATTTATACTATCTATATTTACTAATTAATCAATATATTGTAATATTTGGAATCAGTTGTATGTTCAAACTGTATTGATATTTTATACTTGTTTGCTCACGTCGTTATGTAACATTGTTGATTCAGAATCATTTCATACCGTATAAGAGTCAGCATTTTAACCAGTTCCTAGTGTCAAAACACATCCTATTTATGATATTATAATCTATACTTACCATGATTTCATATTATACACTGTGTAATTGTATAACAGTGCAATGTGACTACTGTGCAACATAATGTTCAAAATTCTTAGATGAAAAGAAAATTCACAATTTCAGTACATTTACTGATAAAAGTTTGTAATTGTTGGAAATAATCCTGTGAAATGCTACTTGCCTATTTATCATTAAGACAATATGCCGACAGGAGGTTACGTTAAATGTGCTTGCATTCAAATTCTAGATTAAAATAAAAAATAGTTTGAATCATTTATCTATTGCCACTTGCTTTAGTATGATCTGTGTTATATTCTTGAAAGCTTCATTTGCTAGGCTTTCACACATTGGCTCATTGTTCATATATGCATACAAAAGACTTGAATTATGTTTATGATGTAGAATATATATAATGGGACTATTGAGTATGCATCAAAAATGCTAAAAAGACACCATTTGTACAGTGTTAAACACCTTTTTTTAAAACAAAAACAAAAAACTACGAGACAAGTTACGATAAAAGCATATCAAAGTTAAGGTAAATGGAAATTACTGTAAAGGTCTCAAAGACGTATACATCTTTGAATAGAATGTTTCTAAGTTTGTATTTAACAAATCCTGGTAACCATAGTAACTAGAATCTGATTTTTGAAGAAAAAAACAATTATGGGCAATATAACATGCTTGACAAAATATTATTCGCAACTAAGGCTGTGAACACTTGTTTTGATATATATTTCCAACCTTAGGGGGAATTTTGGGGGTAAAAATATATACATTAGGGCGAACTTATTTTAAGGCGACCAAAACCTGGTCGCCTTAAGTTTTAATTGTAAATAATTACTAAGTAAGATGTTTCACACCCCTGAAACTTATCAATGATAAAGATGACATACACGTCATTGCAAACTGAAAGATTAGTTGACTTTTAATGGTTATCATGGAAAATATAGGTCATTAAAAAATGAAGGGCCTATACATCGGCTCCATAAAAGTATCACTTACGGGCATCATTTATAAAACGTTTAATTGTTTTAAAACCTGTCGATAGAATTACTCTCTTTTATCCAAAATGAATCTATTAAACGTTAACAACACATATATTCATCGATATAGTTTTATACTTCCTATGTCACGAGTTATAACTCATAATTTTTCTATACCTATACATTTTTAAGAATATACGTTCGTATTTATGTATGCAACAACAAAACTGCTAAGCGCTCCGATATCGTTGGTCTATGACTGATAATTCAAATGCATGTTTTAATCAAATTGTGAATGGTTCAGTTTAACAAATATTTCTATTGGTTTTAGTTATTAATTTTGCTATTAGTGCCTTATCTATCTATAGTTTCTCCATTTATGTTTTGATAGATAAAATGAACGTGCCGGGAGCCTCCCCGTGTTTTCTTTACAATGGTTTTGTATGTGTTATTTCATTATTGTGTATTGACTGGTCTAACATAAAAACCACTATTGTACGACAGCCTCTAACATATAAATCCATAAGCTTAACCCTTCAAACAAAGATGCCATAAGTGGTACTTTTAACGGTATCGGATACCAGAATAAGACACTTAGACTTGCTGCGATTCCGCACATCCAGCAAAACATAGGTGTCCCATCATTGCAAGGCGGTGCATCATGTCATTTAACCTGCAACAAACAGTTGATATACTGCACATCAACATGCTAAATGCCGTAAATGGTAAGCCATGGCTACCGAATGTCAACCAGACAGTGAACGTATAGGACGAACTCGAGCGTAGAATGCAAAGAATAATAACTCATCGACAATCTTTCGTCCGAACAAACCAACGGGGGTCATGTACGTGTGCTTTTAATTATTTTCGTGAATTACAACCAACACGTATTCCATCATTTAAGATTTATCTGAAAGGAACGTCATTCGAGCGAACATTAGTTGTAATGATTACTGCGATGTGTCCTTTGACTAGCAAAAAGGATATCGTGATTAAAGAGACTCTCTCAGAGATGGAGATCTTATTTTCTTTTTAAATAAATCGTCTTCTACCGTAAAAAGAACAACACAGATTTCTGAATAACATGGAACTAGATTGTCGACAGCTTCCCAACACTGATCGTAACTATACAAAGAAGATCAAACTCACAGACATCTAAGACCGTTTAAACGGGTTAATTTTGTAAACAACGTCTAATCTTAGAATAAGAGGTGGTAATTTTGATACACCATTGTCACGTGGGTCATCGGAAAAAATACGTTTTCAACGCATGCGCATGGATGCATACATCATTTCCATCAAACGAAAATTGGTCGAGTGAGGAGGAAAATAATCAGCATAAATATTAAAAAAATAGATCTTCCTTAATTAGATTATAATCATAGTTTTCAGTTTAACCTCACCGTTTAGGCATTTGCCATTCTGTGAGCAAGTAAACACATTGATACATAGAATGTTAGGATACATCTATGCTGAAGATTAAGAAGAGGTATTTTCAGGATAACAAAATTAAAGACTCAACAGAACAAATGCCCTATTAAACTCAAGTTACTTATCATAAAAAGTGTTCGTGGATTGAACATTTCCATGTGAAAATTAAAGATTAAAGGGAGGTAATTGATATGAAATATATATTTGTCTCTAAAGCAAAATTCGCCGACAGAGAATTCCTCCGTTTATTAATAAACGGCTTTCCAAAGAAAAACATACAGTAGCGACGGCGCACTTCATGTTCAATAACGACATAACCAGATTTTTGTACTTCATAAGTAAAGAAATTGAAAATTGACTTTGGTAAAGAGACAAGGATTGTGAATAAAAAAAATGACGATTATTGCTCCAAATGCACACATCTCTCAGAAAGTATCTTTAAAAGGAAATTACAGCACTTAAATAAATGCTCGGGCAACAGTAAGTCTATTTTTGTTTTTGGTATGGGGTTTAATGTGTGTTGTATTTTTCAGTTGTATAGCGACTTTTTTTTTTTTTTTACCGGTATTAGGTTAAGTCTAAGCAGTGTCTTGCTTTTTTATCTAAATTCATTCAATGTAATCATTGTGGATATTTTCCTCTAAAATCCCCGAACAGTGGTACATGTCGTAAAATATCAACCCCCGCGCGCTCCAACATAATTAGATCTGTCATGGTGCTATATACACCTTTTTAATATACGTATCCCTTTCCGCAGATTTCAACATTATTGAACCAGCCTAATAGCATGGTTATACCCCAAAATTCACAGCGTTAAATTGAAAAATAAATGTTCATGTTAAGTATTAAATGTAGGTCAAATCTTGAACATGAATGAACGGACCATAACTAAGTATCAATTGGTATCAAATGAGTTTTAAAGATAAGACTGAAATGGTGTGTATAACTGCAACCAGTATTATCAAATCTGTTCACACTAACACTTTCAGTTTGATAACTGATATTTACGTTTAGCTGACACTTTCCACAAGCTATAAACCGCAAATAATTTCACCTTTTCGTACCTTTGCGATATTAATTTTGATACTTCCTTAATTCAGGAAGATTTTGATGCTTTATCATACAATAATTCTGACAGCAAACAATATATATCCGTAGAATGCCTCTGTAATAACAGAGCTAAATCAAATTGTTTGCAATTAATGGAGACATCTAATTTAACCAATCCGCATTTCAATTCCAGCAAAAAGACAAACTGAAGAAACAAGCTAAGTTGAGTTCGAACAATAAAGCGTAATTTAATTCAAAGTCGTTTCAACATGTTCCTATTATATTCGTTTTGAATGGTAATCGTCGAAAACAGGGCTAGGAAATAGTGTCTTGCTCAAGGATACTACACTGGAATAATATGCTACAGAAGAGAATCAAACTTGGTTCCTCTGGTCTCAGATCTATACCAAATAATCTCATGTTTTTAGAGAATTGTCTTTAATAAATAAAAAAAAATATAAAACAACGATTTTTTAAAACAAACCATAAGTTAAATTGTTCGCCCTAAATGATTTATAAAAGAAAATCACTAAATCTCCATGTGTTCGCCTTAAATGATATTGTTTTGCTCACCATTGGATTTACAATTGACATGACAATATGCTAAAACGAATTGACTCTTTTGTAGGAAATTTAACACAAAGCAATATGCCCGCCTAAATTAATGTTTTGTACCTATCATGATTTAATCATCTTATTGAGCAACAATCAAATTGTTCGCCTTGAACGGTTTTTCTTTTGCATACTTTGAAGTCGTGCAATTAAACCAAATAATTGTCTTAGGTTAACTTTATTACTTACGGTCGTAGAGTTATCTTTGATTTCAAAAGTAATTTCAAAAGCATTCTGTTAACAAAGATAATGCAAACCTCAAATTCGCTGAGTACGTTGAAGGGGAAGTACTAAGACAGAAAATATCGCGTTTCACTAGAACTCTCGCCTAGAAGTGGAAGTGGAGAGATAGCCGTTCCAATTTTCACTCTTTAATTCAATGAGAAATTTGAATCGTTTAAAAGTGATCCGATCTCGACTAAACTTGCTGGTAAGTAGAGGGGAGCGTCCCAAGACAGAAAATATTGCATTTACCGGGGACTCGTGCCTAGAAGTTGAAAAGCTGCCATTCCAAGTTTCCCTATCTGATTAAATGCAATCGAAATCCTTTGATAATGGTTTAATCTCGCCAACACTCAATTGGTATGTAGTATGGAGCGTTCAAAGACAGAAAATCCCGTTTTCTCGGGATTCTTGCCTTGAAGTGGAAAAGCAGCCTTTCCAAGTTTCAGTCTTAAATTCAATGCAAAATTGAAATCCGTCAAAAATGGTCCAATCTCGATCAAACTTGCTGGGTACAAAGAGGAAAGCGTCCCGAGACAGATAATATTATTCCGTTTTCCCGGGACTCGTGTCCATAATTGGAAATTCAGCCGTTCCAAATTTCGCACTATTATTCAATCCTTAAATGGAGATCTGTTAAAAGTGACCCGATCTCGACCAAACTCGCTTGGTACAAAGAGGGAAGCGTTCCGAGGCAGAAAATATCGCGTTTTCCAGGGACACTTGTCTAGAAGAGGGAAAACAGCCGTTCCAAGCATCGATCTTTTATTCAATGTTCAATAATCGAAATCTGTCAAAAGTGGTCCGATCTCGACCAAACTTGCTGGGTATAAAGATGGAAGCGTCCAGAGACAGATAATATCACGTTTCCCAGGGACTCTTTCCTAAAATCGGAATAGCAGCCGTTCAAAGCTTCCCTATCTAACTAAATGCATAATCGAAATCCGTTAATGGTGGTTCAATCTCGACCAAACTCGCTTGATATGTAGTATGGAGCATCCAAAGATAGAAATAATCTCGTTTTCTCGGGACTCTTGCCTAGAAGTGAAAAAGCCGTTCCAAGTTTTGCTATAAAGCTCTATGCAAAATAGAAATCCGTTGATAGTGGTTGGAGTTCGACCAAACTCATTGGGAGCGTTCCAACTCAGGAAACATTGAGTTTCCCGGGGACTCGTGCCCGGAAGTGGAAAAGCAGCCCTTTCACGTTTCCCTGTTTAATTCAATGCTTAATCGAAATCTGTTATAAGAAGTCTAATGTCGACCAAACTCGCTGGGTATGTAAAGGGAAGTATCCCGAGACAGAAAATATCGAGTTTCCCCGGGACTCGTGCTCAGAAGTGGAAAAGCAGCCGTTCCAAGTTTCCCTCTATAATTCAATGCAAAATCGAAATCTGTTTATAGAAGTCAAATCTCGACCAAACTCGCTGGGTATGTAGAGTGAAGTACAGTGTATCCCGAGACAGAAAAAATCGAGTTTCCCCGGGACTCGTGCTCAGAAGTGGAAAAGCAGCCGTTCCAAGTTTCCTTCTATAATTCAATGCAAAATCGAAATCTGTTAATAGAAGTCTAATCTCGACCAAACTCGCTGGGTATGTAGGGTGAAGTATCCCGAGACAGAAAATATCGAGTTTCTCCGGGACTCGTGCTCAGAAGTGGAAAAGCAGCCGTTTCAAGTTTCCCTCTATAATTCAATACAAAATCGAAATCTGTTAATAGAAGTCTAATCTCGACCAAACTCGCCGGGTATGTAGAGTGAAGTATCCCGAGACAAAAAATATCGAGTTTCCCAGGGACTCGTGCTCAGAAGTGGAAAAGCAGCCGTTTCAATTGTCCCTCTATAATTCAATGCACCATCGAAATCTGTTAATAGAAGTCTGATCTCGACCAAACTCGATGGGTATGTAGAGTGAAGTATCCCGAGACAGAAAATACCGAGTTTCCCCGGGACTCGTGCTCAGAAGTGGAAAAGCAGCCGTTTCAATGTTCCCCTAATAATTCAATGCAAAATCGAAATCGCTTAAAAGAGGTCCTATCTCGACCAAACTCGCTGGGTATGTAGAGTGAAGTATCCCGAGACAGAAAATATCGCGTTTCCCAGGGACTCGTGCTCAGAAGTGGAAAAGCAGCCGTTCCAAGTTTCCCTCTATAATTCAATGCAAAATCGAAATCTGTTAATTGAAGTCTGATCTCGACCAAACTCGTTGGGTATGTAGAGAGAAGTATCCCGAGACAGAAAATATCGCGTTTCCTCGGGACTCGTGCTCAGAAGTGGAAAAGCAGCCGTTCCAAGTTTCCCTCTATAATTCAATGTAAAATCGAAATCTGTTAATAGAAGTCTGATCTCGACCAAACTCGCTGGGTATGTAGGGTGAAGTATCCCGAGACAGAAAATATCGCGTTTCTCCGAGACTCGTGCTCAGAAGTGGAAGAGCAACCGTTCCAAGTTTCCCTCTATAATTCAATGCAAAATCGAAATCTGTTAATAGAAGTCTTATCTCGACCAAACTCGCTGGGTATGTAGAGTGAAGTATCCCGAGACAGGAACTATCGCGTTTCCCCGGGACTCATGCTCAGAAGTGGAAAAGCAGCCGTTCCAAATTTCCCTCTATAATTCAATGCAAAATCGAAATCTGTTAATAGAAGTCTAATCTCGACCAAACTCGCTGGGTATGTAGAGTGAAGTATCCCGAGACAGAAAATACCGAGTTTCCCCGGGACTCGTGCTCAGAAGTGGAAAAGCAGCCGTTTCAATGTTCCCCTAATAATTCAATGCAAAATCGAAATCGCTTAAAAGAGGTCCTATCTCGACCAAACTCGCTGGGTATGTAGAGTGAAGTATCCCGAGACAGAAAATATCGAGTTTCCTCGGGACTCGTGCTCAGAAGTGGAAAAGCAGCCGTTTCAATTTTCCCTCTATAATTCAATGCAAAATCGAAATCTGTTAATAGAGGTCCAATCTCGACAAAACTCGTTGGGTATGTGGAGTGAAGTATCCCGAGACAGAAAATATCGAGTTTCTCCGGGACTCGTGGTCAGAAGTGGAATAGCAGTCGTTTCAATTTTCCCTCTATAATTCAATGCAAAATCGAAATCTGTTAATAGAAGTCTGATCTCGACCAAACTCGCTGGGTATGTAGAGGGAAGTGTTCCGAGACAGAACATATCGAGTTTCCCCGGGATCGTGCTCAGAAGCGGAAAAGCAGACGTTCAAGTTTCCCTCTATAATTCAATGTAAAATCGAAATCTGTAAAAAAATGTCTGATCTCGTCCAAACTTGCTGGGTATGTAGAGTGAAGTATCCCGAGACAGAAAATATCGCTTTTTCTATCGTTATCTCGTGCTCAGAAGTGGAAAAGCAACCGTTCTAAGTTTCCCTCTATAATTCAAATCAAAATCAAAATATGTTAATAGAAGTCCGATCTCGACCAAACTCGCTGGGTATATAGCGTGAATTATCCCGAGACAGAAAATATCGAGTTTTCCCGAAACTCATGCTCAGAAGTGGAAAAGCAGCCGTTCCAAATTGTTCTCTCTAATTCAATGCAAAATCGAAATTTGTTAAAAGTGGTCCGATCTCGTACAAGCTTGCTAGGTATGTAGAATGGAGAGTTTTTTTTTAGACATATCTGGAGTACACCTACGGACAGACACACATTGTACATGTATGATGCAGACCTAAAAGATGAAACAACTGTTCTTAAACTTGACACTTAAAGCGCATCTTTGACGTTAATTTCTTATCGGTCATTGTAGTACAATTGATGAGAAAATGGTAAAAATTTCCTCTGAAAATCACCCATAGTCGTTGATTTCTGCACTTAAGATTTGTGTAAGACATGTGAATAGACAAACATGGTAGGATATACCAGAGTTCTATTCGGTGGTTAACTTTTAAGACCCGTTTGGAGCTTGCAATCGATGAATTGAATTATTACTCTTTTTCTTCTGATCTGACAACTGGAATATCCATCACTGATCCATGCAAACCGGAAGTTCGAATAGCATTGGGTTACGATTTTCAATCAAAATATGTCAACCATGTTTAATTCTAAGATGGGGAATCTGGTGACTATAATCTAAAGACATTTTACGAGAATTTGCATCAATATTAACTTACAGTTGACTACACATGTAATACTTAACACGATTATTTGCTTTAAATACTATAGTTACCGTTTTCATTTATCTAATTGGAATCCAAAATTCTTCGTTCCGTCATTACCGAAAAAAATCATGAAAATCATTTAACTACCAAACAGCCGATCATTTTCTCCATTTTAGATGTTTCTCGTTTTAGCATGTTCTATAAGAGTAGAACACCATCTACTAGATCTTTATCATATCATTTTTGTCACAATGTTTAACTCTTTTAAAGGGTCTGTATTGATAATATATATTTCTCATTTCTTTTTTCTTAAAAGAAATATTGATGCCTATTTTTAATATTTTCTGGGCGCAATTTAATAACCAAGTTAGTATGCATACCCTTTTGAATATAACGCTTTTATGATTAATGAAAAAGTAGGTGCTGAAAATAGTCAAAAGGTTTTATTTTGAAGGGCTCTTTTTGAGGGCATTGAGCCTGCGTACTAGCCAATGCTCACGTACTGAGGGTCTGATGATCAGCCATTTGTGTTAGAATCCTACTAGTATAAGTATCTACAATATATACCAATATCAGACAATTGTCTCATCTGCAACGGGTTGAAATTTCCCTAAAACATCGAACAATCGCACATTTTCGACATCAAACCATATCCTTCTTCAGGTACCTACAACTATGACATTTTGAGTCGATCATTCAATGTTTGTTTTGTTGTACGACTTTATCTAAACCGTTGTAGGAACTGAATCCATTGAAATATAATTTATTGGAGTTTTCAACAACTTGAAGTTTTGTTAATTGGCTCAAAGTTGATTGTCTCATTGGTACCTGGAATGGAGAATGAAAGGTGTACAACTACCCACATCCAGGCCTGTTAAATTAAAAAAGACGACTTTTTGTCTATTTCAAAGCAAATTTTCTCCTTTTTTTAGATTCTACAAGCTTGTTTTTAACATTCGTTCTTGTGTGAAACATATGCGGCAAGGGTTATTGTACATTGCCGCTGACCTTTGTGTATAGCACCAGGCTCTGTTATAATGCCCAAATATTTGACTAGATGAGGGTTTATACAGGCTTACCCTTATCCATGTACTTTTTGCCGATAAGTATAAAACGTATTCATCATATATGATAGTTCTACGAGTCTATGAATGGCATAATACAAGTGTTGAAACCATTGTAAGAAAAGTTAAGATTCTGCTATATCATAGGTGTTAATAAATCTAAACGTCGTCTGCTGCTGATGCGTTTTCTTTAAAATTGATCAGAAAACAGTCAATATCAAGAAATTGACCACATGCCACCTAGTACGGACGGGTATACGGACACGTGTTCTCATATGTATTTGTTAGTACAAAGTTGAACTAATATCTTATATAGATATTGTGCAAGAACAACCCCATGCTCATATGGAGATTGAATCAAAAATGAATACACAAAAACAAAGTATCTTGATGGTCCGTTTTGCCTCGGTTTGATCACGCAAGCTAGCATTGCTCACGGACCAAGGGTCCAACGACCAACTATCTTGTCACGTATTACTCCCAGTGAATTTACCTACAACATATATTGAGATGAGACATCAGTCTTATCTAATGCCGTTCTTACTGTCTCAAGAGTTTGCTTGACGACATATTTCCCGTAAATTTAAGACCAGAATTTTTATCCGAAACAGCACTTAGCCATTGCTCGTATCAAAATGTGTATACAGTTGTTTATGGATTCGTAGACATTAACAATGTCTAAAATGATATGTACTTTCCATAGGTATTAAATGTCTAAAATGATATGTACTTTCCATAGGTATCAACGTATGATGAAATGAGAAAATGGGGGATGAAAATAATGAAAAAAATCGTAGTTTGATGGTCTAAATTTAAGGGTCTTGAGGCGGCAAACTAAGAAATTGCTCACTTACCGAAAGTCTGATGATCAGTCTCTTTGACTAAGATCATACATAGGACATGAACCTACAACGGATATCAAGATCAGACACTTATCTCATCGAAAACAGGTTAGAATTCCCATACAATAACGAAAATGCATCATAATCGACTCATAAAACCAGTTTTCCAACCCAAGTTCGAACATCTGCTGACACCTAACTATAGCTCATATCGGAACAAATCGCACGTTACTCTCTACATATGTTCCTAAGCTTAATGAATATATAGTTTGTTATTGAAAAGACCTTCTACTTTTCTCACAATATCTTGTCAAACTTGGTCAATATCAAGAAATTGACATGTTACCTCGCACGGACGGCTGTACAGGCAGATCGACACTTGTTCAACTTTGATAAGTATATTCATTTGTTAATATAAGGCTAACCTAAAATATCATAGAAAAAATGTGCAGGAAAAAACGGCATGAGAAAATATTCTTTTGTACCCACCTACATATACTCTATAAGACCATTTGTAGAAGTCAAAATGGTCATAACTTAAGTGCTTCTCTAAAGAAAGTCACAGAAACTCTATTTTGGTTCTACAACTTGCCTAGTAAGGTTATCATTATATCTCAGACCGTTTTCAAGCATTATATTCAAATTCTTCTCTTCAGCGGCCATTTCCTATGTTCGACTTACCCTCAAAACTTTGTCCCTTACCCATACTTCTTCTATTTCACCTCTTAAAACCCAATAATTGCTATCGACTCTTCTACATCCTGTTACAACAGTGTCCATGCCACTATTTAAAGAAAACTTCGTGAAAATAACAGTTTAAGTAGAAAAGTTATTAAGGTTTTGTGAAATAATTTTTGCATTAAACGTCCATTTTCGCCTATTTTCAAACACCAATAAAACCTAAAGCAATGTAAAATTCAACATCATTCTTTCGGATTCTGATAGTCCATTATCTACTCTAAAGATTCAATAGGTTTGAAACATTCACATCAAAGGTTTATAAACATTGCGAGTCGAATTTCCGACCCCCGGTCTAGTGACACAAAATATCCCAAATTCTCCAAACAGCAGCGAAAAAAAATCATAAAAAAAAAAGGATTCAACGCTTGAAATTCCAAAACCAGTCTTTGATAATACCCGTCTATCCTGACTATCAAGGCATGTTAAGCCTTTTAGCGTTCATATGCCTATCTGTCCTAGAAACAACTTTAATTGACACAAACTCGTCTAAAACTTCCATTTTCCCGCCAATTCTCCCCGGTTTTCCCTTTTTTAAAGTCTTATCTAATCATTAATAAGACACGTTACGACAGCAAACTTACCTTAAATACAGTTTTAAAGTGTCTACTCTTAATATATTTTTTTCCTTTTTATTTACCTGTATCCAGCATCTAGGCGTCCGTCAGTACGTCGCTTAAAAAATATGTCTAAAACGCCTCACAAATGAATTGTAAGTACCAGACCAGAGCTCATATTGGAACCGATCGCACGTTTCTCTCTACATATGCTCCTAGGCTTAATGAATATATATGTTTTTATTGAAAAGACCTTCTACTTTTCTCACAATATTTGGTCAAACATGGTCAATATCGAGAAATTAACATGTTACCTCACACGGACGGCTGTACGGGCAGATGGACACCTGTTCGACTTTGATATGTATATATATAATTGTTAATATAAGGCTAGCCTAAAATATTATAGAAGAAATGTGCAGGAAAAAATGGCATGAAAAAATATTTTTGTACCCACCTACATATACTCTATATGACCATTTGTAGAAGTCAAAATGGTCATAACTTAGGTGCTTCTCTAAAGAAAGTCACAGAAACTCTATTTTGGTTCTACAACTTGCCTAGTAAGGTCATCATTATATATCAGACCGTTTTCAAGCATTATATTCAAATTCTTCTCTTCAGCGGCCATTTCCTATGTTCGACTTACCCTCAAAACTTTGTCCCTCACCCATATTTCTTCTATTTCACCTCTTAAACCCCAAAAATTGCTCTCGACTCTTCTTCATCCTGTTACAACAGTGTATATGCTACTGTGACGGTAATAGGGTTTATGTATAAATACTACTTCTACAGTCTCGCTGTAGAAGCCGGCTTTTATGGGTGATTCGGTAGAGTGGTTGGCTTTCTCTCGAAGTTAAGCAACGTACTAAGTGGTTAGTACCTGGATGGGTGACCCACGGTGGCTTTACTCCGAGAGGGACCCGATACACGTCACAAAATTGGTGGCAGCGGTGGGATGTGGTTTGATATCACCATCATTCCCGTACCCTTAGTAGTTCGTCACATGTTCTCGATCCTTGTGTCTGCTTTGTAGCAGTGTTAATAGTGGCAGTAGTACCTACTTGAACCGTAAAAGAGTCGGTAACTGCCCATGTATGTCTTTGTGACTTTAGTGACTTCGGGACGAAGTCAAAAGAAAGGTGGGAGAAATGTGACGGTAATAGGGTTTATGTATAAATACTACTTCTACAGTCTCGCTGTAGAAGCCGGCTTTTATGGGTGATTCGGTAGAGTGGTTGGCTTTCTCTCGAAGTTAAGCAACGTACTAAGTGGTTAGTACCTGGATGGGTGACCCACGGTGGCTTTACTCCGAGAGGGACCCGATACACGTTATACTACTATTTAAAGAAAACTTCGTGAAAATAACAGTTTTAGTAGAAAAGTTATGAAGGTTTTGTGAAATAATTTTTGCATAATACGTCCATTTTCGCCTATTTTCAAACACCAATAAAATATAAATCAATGCAAAATTCAACATTATTCTTTCGGATTCTGACAGTCAATTTCCTACTCTGAAGATTCAATAGGTTTGATACATTCGCATCAATTGTTTAGAAACATTGCAAGTCGAATTTTCGAACCCTTGTCTAGGTTCACAAAATATCCCAAATTCTCCAAACAGCAGCGAAAAAAAATCATAAGATATAAGGATTCAACGCTTGAAATTTCAAAACCAGTCTTTGATAATACCCGTCTATCCTGATCGTCTAAAACTTCCATTTTACCGCCAATTCTCCCCGGTTTCCCCTTTTTCAAAGTCTTATTGAATCATTAATAAGACACGTATCGGCAGCAAACCTATCTTAAATACAGCCTTAAATTGTCTGCTGTTAAAATAATGTCGTTTTTCTTTTTTTCTACATGTATCCAGCAGTGAAATTATTATCAGTCCTTGTCCATTGTCCGGACGTCGCTCCGTACGACGACCTACACTCCATTTTTCTGTTTTCCAAAACCATCGTCACGGACACTCTCTCATACGCACAGACGAACAAAGATATGGTAGTATATCATATATGATAGTCTTCTGCTTGAATTTTCCTAACAGAACACTTAAACGTTTAAGGAAAAGAAGCATAACAACTGTCTACAAAGGGTGTTGAACATGTGTCAAATATCACATTTTCCCCGCCCTTTTAAGACTTTTAGGCGGGAAAATCGGGGTCACGAATAACGCCTCATACAGACGGACATACAACTACAACGTAACGATAAGACGTCTCCCTTATCTGTATTGAATTACACCCTACAATAAAAAAAGTTGTAAGTCAATATCTTCCCGACCACGCAAGGACACAAGTACAGACATATGGACGATTGAAAAATAATGATTCTGGCATTGAATTGTTGAGTTACGATAAAACTATATTTTCATGAAACAGTTGTAGGTAAACGAGCATTATCTAAATCTACGCACCCTGTCAAACTTACCAAAATAAGCGGGTGTTTTCAACAGATTTATAGACTGAAAATAAGGGTCTGCTATAATGCTAATCACACACAGACGGACAAACACATCTTCATGAACTTTCATTCTTTTTTGGCCAAAACCATACATAAACAATACAAAGGGGTTTTTATTCGGTATGTTCTCTTCTTTTCTCACAATATCTAGTCAGTCTTGGTCAATATCAAGAAATTGGCCATATGCCATCTCGTACGGAAGGTGTACGAACAAATTGACACTTGTTCGACTGCGGTTCTTATACGTAAGTGTTACTATAAGGCAAACCAAATATATTTTAGAAAAATTGTGGAAGAACAAATGGAATGCAAAGAATATTTTTGTACCCTTTTATATATTCCCTATAACATCATTTGTAGAACTCAAAATGGACATAACTTCACTGCTTCTTTTACAAAAAAATGACTCCGTTTTGGTCTTAACATCTTGCCTACTAAAGCTCGAATTATATAACAGACCGTTCCCAAACCTTTTAGGCAAGTTCTTTTCTTCAGCGACCTCTTTCACGTTTTGACTTACCCCGAAAACCTGGTCCCTCTTCCATATTTCTTCTTTAAACAATCTTAAAACCCAGAAGTCACTCTCGGCTTTTTACGTCTAGTTAGGATATTACAAATGCTCCTTTTTAAAGAAAACTTCATGAAAAAAGAGCTTTAATAGAAGATAATTAAGCTCTTTTGACGTCTTTTTTGCACTATTCGTCCATTTTCGCCTATTTTCAAACACCCATTAAATCGAAACTGATGCAAAATTCAACATTTCATTTTCAGAACTTGATTCTCCTTTTCCTTATCTCAAGACTTTATGTTTAATTCATTCCCATCCAAGGTTTTAATACATTGTGAGACAGATTTCCCACCCTCCTAAAGTGACACAAAGTATCACAGATTTCGCAAATATCTGCAAAAAAAACACATAAAAAAGACATCTCAACCCTTAAAATTCCGAAACTGGTCTTATGTTATACCCATCTATGCTTTCTGTCCAGGTATATTAAGATTGGGATCGTTCGTCTGTCTGTCCTAAAAACAATTTGAATGGACACAAAATTGGCAAAAAAGAACTTTTTCCCTCCAATTTTCCCAGTTTTTTCCCCTTTTCAAATTATTATCAAATCATATATGATGCACGTTTTAAGTGTTAATATACCCTTAATATAGCCTTGCATTATCTGATTTTGTAATAACTTCATTTAATTTCATTTCCGTGTCTCAGCTTAATCCTTTATCAATGCGTCTGGCTGTAAGTTCCTTCAAAAAACAGTCTGAAACGCCTTAGAAATGCGGTCTAAGAAAGAAAAACGTCAAACTTTCCTTTTTTTAAAAGGCTTTAACATTATTAATATTGCAAACTTTACTACTATATGTATATATTGTAATAGCTCACTTCCTATGCTTCAATAACAATACATTTAAATTGTTTCCACCAACACATTCAACCCATTGCCAGTCAATATTCTTACTCTACTTTTTTGCTCAAACTACCCCCAAAATACGGGTTTACAGGTGGAAAAATATTCATTAAAAAATCAGTATACTCAATACAATCTCGATTTTCATCTAATCATGTAGCCAATATATCAGAGAATTATTGCAGAAACAATGTTCATACACGTTCGTATGTTTCTCTGTCTAAAAAAACATTCCCCCCAAAAAAAAGAATCGCCAAGATAGGAAATTTTCAAAACATTCCGACACTTTTACCCCATTTTCCTAAAATGATAATTCGCATTATTATAAGATATATCAACTGGAACTAACTTCTAAACGTAAGTGCAACATCATGAGACTTACGAAAAAGTATTTTGAAATTATTATCAGACCTTGAACATATCTGTCCGTACGACCACCTACAATCCATTTTCAGTTTTCCAAAACCATCGTCACTCTCGTTCGGACAGACGAACAAAGATATCGTAATGTATCACATATTATCGTCTTCTGCATGAGTTCTACTAACAGAATACTTAAACGTTTTAGGAAAAGAAGCATAATAACTATCCGCATTGGGTGTCGAACATACATTAAATACCACACTTTTTCCGCCTTTTCAGGGCTTTTAAGAGGGAAAATCGTGGTCACGAATAACGCCTCATACAGACGGACATACAAATATAACGTAACGATAAGACCTCTTCCTTATCTATATTGAATTAGACCCTACAATGAAAAAAGTTGTAAGTCAATATCTTACCTACTTTTCTCTCTATACTTTCCCAAACTTGGTAAATATTACCATATTGATGCTTCCTGACCAAGCAAGGACACGTGTTCTTAATACGGACGATTGTAAAAGAATGATTCTGGCATAGAATTATTGAAATAGGACGAAACTTTATATGAATGAACTAGTTGTAGAAAAACCAGCTCTATTTTAATCTATACATCCTATCAAACTCACCAAAATAATTGGGTACTTATAGACTGAACATAAGATTCTGCTTTAATGCTAATCACACACAGACAGACAAACACATCTTCATGAACTTTCATTCTCTTTTAGGTAAAACCATACATTAACAATGTAAAAAGGTTTTATTCGATAAGTTCTCTTCTTTTCTCACAATTTCTTGATAATCTTGGTCAAGACAATTGGCCACATTCCATCTTGTACGGACTATACCCATCTACGTGACAACGGTATCTAAAGATATCGGCTCTTGTTCTAAGTTAAGATCGTTGTTTACATTATTAACCCGTTTAAACGGTCTTAGATATCTGCGATTTTAATGTTCTAGATCTTCTTTGTATAGTTATGATAAGGGTTGGGAAGTTGTCACACATCTAGTTAATCTAGAAATTTGTGTTGTTATTTTTACCGTAGAAGACAATTTATTGTAAAATGTTAAAATCTGGATCTCTGAGAGAGTATCTTTAAAGAGAACTGGTCTACAATGGGCGCATTTTTATAGAGTGCGCTAAAAGCAATGTATTTGTTTAGTTTCGCTATTCTTATGAAAAAGTCACTGAAGAACTGGTGTCATTTGAGGTATGTGTGAAGTAATATATAAGAGTATGTACTAAAAACTGAATAAATGGCTCCCGAACCTTTTATCTTTGAAATTTCTCGAATCTTTAATACCTACACCAAAGTTATCTCAAAATGCAATTGTACAGTGAAATGAAGCCTCATTTAGACGCATTTGTAGCGTATGGTTTTCAACAATTGTTTTGCCATACCCTTTTTAGTTTCAATTTGTATTTTAAATGTGTAAGGTGTAGCCATACCCAAATGTCAAAAATAGCATATAGTGCACGTATAGTAGTTGCCAGGTATAGAAAAAGGGAGACCCGCTGTTTGACTCCCCATGGCTGCCATGCGACTGTTCACGATAAGATCCGATGCTAACCGAACGGTTGGAGCATATCCATTGAATATTCAAAAAGAATATCGTTCTGGTCATCATCGATACATAAAAATATTATAATGACCCCTACATCGACAATCCAGGAGTTATTATTTCATTGTTGGTAATCATATACGACACTTAACACCACAGACACGATTATTTTAAAGATTACGGACCTTCCCTTGTAGACCCACTTCACTTTAAGATTGCAGTATTTAATATGAAACTAATGCTTTAAAATCTTAAGTCTGTTAAGAATTACAAATAAGTCATTTGTAACGATCGCAACCTGATGCCACTGATTTTAATTTTAGGTGTTGATATTAGAGCATGAAACAAAAACACACCTGAGTAAAAGAAAGGGACTTTTACTGCTTTATACATAAAAAGGGAAATCCGTTTCCACATTTGTCATGATAACTAAATATAAAGTGCCTTTAAGTCATGAGACCAAAGCCCATAATTCCTGTAATGGTTTACTGCAAACTGATCATGAAACAAAAGCATTACAATTAACGCGATTGTTTCTTTGTTTTGTCATGAGAAAGGCATTTTATGCATATCTATGTCTAGTTTGTGTCATTATTATTATGAGAACTTTAACATATCTTGAGTTGGCATGGAATTGAATCTCTGGCTTAGAATTGTTTCTACAACACATCCATGATCGGGTTAATTTAGATGGTTGGATAAAATATAAACGTGATAAAAACCATCGATTGTCTTAACGGAAAGAGTCATTTCCTATTAACACATTGTCAAACTAATTGTAAAATATACAAAAACTCTGTCTAAGAGTTATCAGTTCTCCACTCAACATAAAACCTTCATATGTTATCTATACTGGACATGGAATTTACCGAATGAAGTATCACTTTAGGGGAACAGTCAGATTTCGAACCTGCTATTAAAGAGGCATAATGTGTTGTGATAATAGATATGCACTGGAGAAATATGCTACAAACGGGAATACATCTTGAATCCTCTGGTCTCAGATTTATTCAAAATAGACTCATGATTTTGAAACATTCTCTTTAATAAGAAAAAACTATCTAAAAACAAAACAGTTTATCTACCAAGAGAATGTCTGCTTTATAATGTATCATAAGTTAAAATGGTCGCCTTAAGTGATATCTAAACTGTAATCAATAAAACCATTTGTTCGCATTACTAGTAAGTGATATTACTTTGCTCACCATCTTATTTGCAATTAGCATGAAAATACGTTAAAACGAAATAATTCTTTCTTACGAAAGAAATTAGGATAATATGCTCGCCTAAAACATGTCTTATCTTAATAATGCTAAGACCATCTTATTGCCCAAAACCCAAATGGTTCGCCGTTACTTTTTTCATACTTTGAAGTCATACAAATAAAACAGTTTGCTGTCTTAGGGCATGATTACTTAACGATTGCAAATCAAAGTTTTGTATCTAAAGGCACTTTTAAAAGCGTTATGTTTATAATGATAATGCAAACCTCACACATACATACATAGGATGCCTCTCTAATAATAGTGCGGGAGTCCAATAGTTCGCCTCAAGTGATACTTAATTCAATAAAGCTCAACTGAATCAAACAAATCTCACACAATAGAAAAAGCATACGGTGTTTAAGGAATTTCAAACAAACAAAACGTTAAAATATTATAAAACAATAATCATGACAAAGTACACTATATCTCCATATTATGCCTCTATAATAGCAGAGCATAATCAAATGTTCGCCTTAAGTGACATCTTATTCACTCAATCTTAATGTTTAGTCCAGCAAAAAGAAAAAAGGAAATAACATGATCAAGCTATATTGGGTTCAAGCGATAATTCTGTTTTTAATTAAAAAGTGGTTTTAACATGTTTCTGTTATATTTGGCATTCTTTTAAATCGTCAAGAACAGAGCTATGATATAGTATTTTGCCCATAGATACTAGACATTGCAAAATATGCCACTATCGGGAGTTCAACTTTCCGATCGTCCGCTCTCAGATTCATTCCAAATACACTCATGATTTTAAAGCATTTTTTTTTATTTCGCAAGAAAATACATATCTTTTAACACATCAAAAGTTTTTTTTTCTTAAGTTTTATAAGTTTGCTTATCATTACATATGCAATTAGCGAGACAATATTTTACAACGAATAGACGTTTTTCCACGAAAGTAATTAGAGTGATATCCTCGTATTAATTAATGTGTTTTCTAAACCATGCTTAACTCATCACATATTTAATTGGTTGTCATACGTGATACTTTTTCTTGCTGATGCAAGTCATGCAATATAAGCAATATAAGCAAAATAGTGTCATAGATTAAGTTGATAACTTGAGATGTCAAAGGATTTTTTTTTATTCAGCGGAGACTTTAAAATGAGTTATATTTACAATGTTGTAGCAAACCATGCACCCATATGCATGCTATTCCTCTTTGATAGCCGATTGGAATTATGACTGTTCGCCTTAAGTGATACATAATTCAATCAAAATTAATTCTGAGTCGAGGTAAACAGCACAGGGGAGAATTGTGTTGGAAAACTACTTATTATTGAAAAACATAGCATAAATATAAACAGCCTTATGAATATAGTTTAATTCTTTGTTGAAGATCTGTTTTAGAAAATGACTCTTTGTTTGAGAATGGTGCTGATCTTTGTTAGGTTTAAATTCTATTAAGCATCTATGATTGATACCATCATGTTAAAAAATTAAAGTATGTATTTCTGCTTTAAATTAAAGAGGGTATTCGAAACGAATCTGAGGCCGGATGACCGTGAAGTTTATTTCCCGATAATGGCAAATTTTCCTGTGTAGTATTTATGGGCAAAATGATGTTTCCTAGCTCTGTTTTAGAATATTGCAAAGTAAGCCGAACATAACAGAAACATATTAAAACGTATTG
This sequence comes from Cerastoderma edule, assembly GCA_947846245.1. Lineage (NCBI taxonomy): Eukaryota > Metazoa > Mollusca > Bivalvia > Cardiida > Cardiidae > Cerastoderma > Cerastoderma edule. Next base: position 47,533,679 of record OX401407.1, on the reverse strand, counting down.
TTATTTGAACTCAACTTAGCTTGATATCGTTTGTTTAATTTGTCTTTTTAATGGAATAGAAATTAAAACTTGATTAAATTAAGTGTCACTTGAGGCGAACATAATTATTACCCACAATGGTATTTTCTATCCCTCCGACATGTATTATAACTTGGTATTTTTAATTCATCGTTATGAAATGTATCATTTAAAATTGTTTCACATAAACAAAATAAGCCAATGTTAAGTTGTTTATCAAGAATGTTCATCTAAGTCGAATATCATTAAGAAAGTGAATGTTGAGATGAATTACAGATAGTCCTTTCTTTGAAGTGCATGCATTCAGGTTGTGATTTGGATTATTTTTAATGATAAATGTTTACTGGATAAATCTAGTTCGCTGTTGATGACCAGGGATTTCACTGGTATCTGTTCCTTTCCAACTTGTTGTTTTAGTATTTTGAGCAAGACATGTGTGTCTGTTTCTTTGCTTATCGCTCTGGAGAGTATTTTCATGTACATGTTATATAGCTATATATTATATATGAAGGGCTTTGTCTGTTCGGACGGACAGACTGTTACACAATGGCAGATAGGGCTGGGGGATCATACAATCCGGAGTCGTAGTTTTATACCATATACAATAAATAGATAATGCCAAGAGTTGTACATCAATTACAACTAAACGATCCCGAAAATAGGAGTATTTATCCTCATTACATGTCCTGTCACAATATTCCACAATATTAAGATTGTGTCATTATTAGTGTATATTTAAAAGAACAACATTTCACATTCATAACACTGTATAATATGTAAAGGTACAAATAAATGTATTAGTAAAAAAGAGAGGTAACTCCAAAGATAATGCTTCTAATAAATTTATAATATATTGTTCTGTTATTGCCAAAAAGGTGATTAATACACGGTTCATTAAAGAGCAAGTGCATATAATATTTGCCAATTAGTCTAAGATAATTAAAATAAGCTTATCATAGAAGTATTTCAAAAGTGTAAGTTCATAGTCTTCTTCGCTGTTCTCCTTTATGTAGGTTTTACACTCATATGAAGTTAATGCCTCTTTTTAATAGCAGATTGGAAAAGTGATTGTTCGCCTTAGGTGATACATAATTCGATCAATATCAATTCTGAGTCGAAATAAATACGGAAAGATTTGTGGTGTGAATACTATTAACTATTGAAAAACATAGTCTTAATATGAAACTGTCTTGTGATTATTTATTACAATAGTTTGGATAATGTGTTTTGGCAGAGGACTCTTTAATTGGGCCAACAGTTTGTCTCTATCATGTTAAGATTATATTTTAGCATCTAAGATTGGTTAATAAAATAGAAATATTTTTATGTTTTAAAATCATGCGTTTATTCGGAATGAATCTGAAACAGGACTATCAATCAGGAAGTTTACTTCCTGATAATGGCAGCTCTGTTTTTGGGAATTAAAATGTAGGCCGAATATAGCAGAAACATATTAAAACGAATTATCATTATCTTAAAAAAATATTATTATTTGAACTCAACGTAGCTTGATGAGGTTTCTTTATTTTGTCTTTTTTGCTAGACTAGAAATTAAGGTTTATTAAATAAGATGTCACTTAAGGCGACCATTTGATATAGCTTTGCTATCATAATGGCTAACTGTGGATACATATTGTATTTTGTCGTAATAGGTGTAAGATAATGCTTTCAAGTCATGTTCTCTTTGAAATGTCTAAGTTTCTTTTTTATCTATCCATTCATTTGTGGACGATGGTGGTGTATACATGACACAGAAGAATGGGTGTTTATTTGAAATAAATAACTTCTAGGCAAATTATTTCAAGGTGTCTTTTATCAAATCCTCACGATGATCGTATAGCAAATCATCTTTAGTGTGCATGAGCAGAGACATAGATAAGAGATATAAAAAGATTGCTTCCTCCTTTCATTTCATTAATCTGTGTCTTAAAGCTATTAATAGTGCTAATTTCAGTGCGATTGTCCAATAAAAGTCCTTTTATATCACCACATTGTCCGAATTATTGTAAAGTATATTTATATGACGGATTTAATAAAGAAAACACTTGCTTTCATTATTGTAACTTATCTTCTCAACATAATATCTTCATGTGTTATCTTTAGTGGACAAGAAAAGGAAAAAAAATCCGAAATAGTATCACTTAAGGCGATCAATCAGATTTCGAATGTGCTATTAAAGAGGCATAATATATTCGGAGAATAGTGACACACTGGAGAAATATACTATACATGGGAATTGAACTTGGAACCTCTGGTTTCAGATTCATTTCAAATAAACTAAGGATTTTAAAACATTCTCTTTAATAAATAAAAGCCCAATGAAATAAAAAGCTCATCTGCCAACAAAATGCCTGTTTTGAAACGTATCATAAGTTAAAATGGTCGCCTTAAGTGATATTTAAACTTAAACTCTATAAACAGCAATTCGCCTTAAGTGATACAATTCTGATTCGAAGAAAAAAAAGTACGGAGAGATTTGTGGTGTGAATACTATTAACTATTGATAAACATAGTCTTAATATGAAACTGTCTTGTGATTATTTATTACAATATTTTTGATAATGTGTTTTAGCAGAGGACTCTTTAGTTGGGCCAACAGCTTGTTTTTATCATGTTAAGATTCTATTTAGCATCTAAGATTGGTTAAAAAAAATAGAAGCATTTTTATGCTTTAAAATCATTAGTTTAATCGGAATGAATCTGAAGCAGGACTATCCATCAGGAAGTTTAATTCCTGATAATGGCATATTTTCCCTGTGTAGTGTCTATGGGCAAAAAACTATTGCCCAGCTCTGTTTTCGAGGATTGAAATGAAGGCCGAATATAGCAGAAACATATCAAAACGAATTATTATTATCTTAAAAAAATATCATTTGAACTCAACCTTGCTTGATGAGGTTTCTTTATTTTGTCTTTTTTTGCTGGACTAGAAATTAAGGTTAATTAAATAAGATGTCACTTAAGGCGAACAATACCAAATTACCAAAAATCAAATGATTCGCCTTAAGTGATATTTTCTGGCATTCTTTCAGCCCATGCAATAAAACCAAATTGTTTTCCTAGGATATGATTACTGATGATTAAGAAACAAAACTTTTGTTCTAAAAGGTACTTTAAAAAGCGTTCCATTTATCATGATAATGCAAACCTCACATATTCATGCATAGGATGTATCTCCAATAGTAGAACGGAAATTCAGTGGTTCGCCTTAAGTGAGCAGATACCTTACTTAAAACATATTAAAAGTTGAGTTGTTCGCCTTAAGTGATAATTTAACTGAATCTGAAATTCCTTTTATTTGTTTTAAGTTCTACTACTTCGTTAACCGTTTGTATGCATTCTGCACGACAATAATTTACAACGAATTGACGTGTTTGTACGAAAGTAATTCAAGTGATGTGCTCTTATTAGTTCATGTGTTTTCTAAACCATGCTTAACGAATCTTATTGGTCAATTATTTGTTCGGCATTAGTGATACTTTATATTGCTATTCATGCAGTATAATCAAATTATTGTAATAGGTTAATTTGATAATTTAAGATTGTAGGGCAGTGTTTTGATACAACACATTCTATGGAATGAGTTCTCTTTACAATGTCTGACAAACCATACACTCATATGTATTTTATGCCTCTTTAATAGCAGATTGGAAAAGTAATTGTTCGCCTTAAGTGATACATAATTCAATCAATATCAATTCTGAGTCGAATAAAGAAAAAGCACTGAGAGATTTGTGATGTGAAGACTATTAATTATTGAAAAACATAGTCTTAATATGAAACTGTCTTGCGATTCTTATTTACAATTTTTTGGATAATGCGTTTTAGCAGAGGACTCTTTAATTGGGCCAACAGCTTGTCTTTATCATGTTAAGATTCTTTTTAAGCATCAAAAATTGGTTAAAAATAGAAGTATTTTTATGTTTTAAAACCATGAGTTTATTCGGAATAAATCTGAGACCTGACGAGAGGTTAGTTTAATTCCCGACAATGGCATATCATCACTGTGTAGTGTCTATGGGCAATATACTATTGCCTAGCTCTGTTTTTGAGGATTACAATGTAGGCCGATCATAGCAGAAACATATCAAAACGACTTATATTATCTTTAAAAAATAGTATCATTTGAACTCGACCTAGCTTGAGGACGTTTCTTTATTTTGTCTTTCTTGCTGGAGTAGAAATTAAGGTTAATCAAATAAGATGTCACTTAAGGCGACCATTTGTTATAGCTCTGCTATTATAGAGACATACTGTGGATAAATATTGTATTTTGTCGTAATAGGTGTAAGATAATGCTTTCAAGTCATGCTCATTTTGAAATCTTTAAGTTTTGTTTATCTATCCATTCATTTGTGGACGATGGTGGTGTATACATAAGACAGACGAAAGGGTGTTTGTTTGAAATTAATAACTTCTAGGCAAATTATTTCAAGCTGTCTTTCATCAAATCCTCACGATGATCGTTTGGCAAGTCATCTTTAATAAGGATAAGTATACCCCCACTATGGCATTTTCTATCCCTTCGAAATATAGCATAACTTGGTATTTTCAATTCATCATTTAGAAAAGTATCATTTTAAAACGTTTCACAAAATGTGTCAAAGTTAAGTTGATTATCAAGAATGATTTTAAGTGCATTCTAAGTTTGAATATAGAAAATGAATGTTGAGATGAATTACGGGAAGTTCTTTCTTTGAAATGCATGCATTCAGGTGGTGATATCGGGTCTTTAATTTTAGATGCTTGGCTAGAATTTGAACGTGAAAAAGACTGTCGATTGTCAATAAGAGTCATGTTATAGCACCGCAATGTCCTCATTATTGTAAAGTATAGTTATAAGACTGTTTTAATAATGAAAAAAAAACTATTTTCGATTATGTAACTTATCTTCTCAACATAATATCTTCATGTGTTATCTTTAGTGGACAAGGAAAGAAGAAAAACCAAATGAGTATCACTTAAGGCGAACATTCAGATTTCGAATTTGCTTTTAAAGAGGCATGATATATTCGGAGTCTAGTGACACATTGGAGAAATATGCTACACACTGAAATTGAACTTTTATCCTCTGGTTTCAGATTAATTCCAAATTAACTTAGGATTTTAAAACATTGTCTTTAATAAATAAAAGCCGAATTGAATAAAAAGCTCATCTGCCAACAAAATGCCTGTCTTGAAATGTATCATATGTTAAAATGGTCGCCTTAAGTGATATTTAAACTTAAACTCTATAAACAGCAATTGTTTGCCTTGAGTGATATTGCATTGCTCACCATTTCATTTGCAATAAGCATGACAAAACGCTAAAACGAAATGACTTCTTCCTACGAAAGAAATTACAAAAATATGCTCGCTCTAAACATGTCTTTTCTAAATAATGCTTAAATCATTTTATTAACCAAAATTAAAATGTTTCGCCTTAAATGATATTTTCTGGCATACTTTGAACCCATGCAATAAAACCAAATTGTTGTCCTAGATTATGATTACTGACGATTAAAAAACAAAAAGCTTTTGTTCTAAATGGTACTTTAAAAACTGTTCCATTTATCATAATAATGCAAACCTCACACATTTATGCATAGGATGAATCTCTAAGTAATAGAAGAACGGAAATTCAGTGGTTCGCATTAAGTGATACCTTATTCAATAAAGCTGAATACTTAGTCTACTGAAAAATCACAGACAATAAGAAACAACGTCATATGTTTTTTTTAGAAAATTCAACAACACATAACTTTTAAACACTTCAGTTCTTTACATTAAGCAAGAAGATACCTTACTTAAAACATATCAAAAGTTGATTTGTTCGCTTTAAGTGATGATTTAACTAAATATGAAATTCCATTCCATAAGTTCTATTACTTCGTTCACCGTTTGTATGCATTCTGCACGACAATATTTTACAACGATTTGACGTTTTTGTACGAAAGTAATCCAAGTGATGTGCTCTTATTAGTTCATGTGTTCTGTAAATCATGTTAAACTAATCTTATTGGTCAAATATTTGATTGGCATTAGTGATACTTAATATTGCTAATGCAAACTTATGCAATATAATCACATTATTGTAATAGGTAAATTTGATAATTTAAGATTGTAGGGCAGTGCTTTGATACAACACATACTATGAAATGAGTACTCTTTACAATGTCTGACAAACCATACACTCATATGTATTTTATGCCTCTTTAATAGCAGATTGGTAAAGTGATTGTTCGCCTTAAGTGATACATAATTCAATCAATCTCAATTCTGAGTCGAATAAAAAAAAACACGGAGAGATTTGTGTTGGGAAGACTACTGATTATTGAAAAACACACTATCAATATGAAACTGTCTTGTGATTATTATTGACAAGATTTGTGCCAATGTACTTTAGCAGGGGACTCTTTAATTGAGATAATGGTTGGCCGTATCATGTTAATATTCAAATCAAGCATCTAAGATTGATTTCGTCATGGTTGAAAATTAAACATATTTTAAATACGCTTATAAAAACGAAATTAATCTGCGACCTGACGAACTGGAAGTTTAATTCCCGATAATGGCATATTTTCCCTGTGCAGTTTCTATTGGCAAAGAACTATTTCCTAGCTCTGTTTTGGGAGATTCCATAGTATGCCGCATATAACAGAAACATATTAAAACGACTTGGTTTTTTTTTTCTAAATAAAATGCTCATCATTTGAACTCAACATAGCTTGATGACGTTTCTTTATTTTGTCTTCCTTTCTGGTTTAGAAATTAAGATTGATTAAATAAGGTGTCCTTTAAGGTGAACATTTGATGTTACTCTGCTAGTATAGAGGCATAATGTGGATATATATTGTAATTTGTAGTAATAAGTGTTAGATAACGCTTTCAAGTCATGTTCTGTTTGAAATTTCTAAGTTTCTTTTTTTATCTTTCCATTCATTTGTGGACTATGGTGTTCTATACATAATTCATAAGAAAGGGTGATTGTTTGAAATAAACAACTTCTAGGCAAATCCCTTCTATCCCTTCGAAACATATCATAACTTCGTATTTTAAATTAATCATTATGGAATGCATCATTTAAAAATGTTTCACATTAACAAAATATTTCAATATTAAGTTGATTATCAAGAATGGTTTTAAGTGCATTCTAATTACGAATAAAGAAAGTGAATGTTGAGATAAATTACGGGAAGTCCTTTCTTTGAAATGCAAGCATTCGATGGTGATATGGATTAATTTTTATCAATATTTTACTGGATAAATGTTAATCGCTGGCGATGACCAGGGTTAACATTTGTATCTCTTCCTTTCCCATTTGTTTTTGTACATCGTAGCTTGAGCGAAAAATGTGGTCCCTGTTTGTCTGTTAATTTAGCGGACAGCATTTTCATGTTCACGCAATGTAAAATATTTAATTGCCTACGTAGCGCTTTGTCTGCTCGGACGGACGGACTGTTAGACAACGGCAAATAGGAATTGGAGGGCATCATTAAAGTCCTAAGTCGTTGTTTTATACCATACGTAATAAATACATTATACCAGGAGTAGTACATCAAATTCAACTTAACAATTCCAAAAATTGGAATATTTATTAACATTACATGTCCTATTACAGTAATCAACAATGATGACTTAGATAAACTTGAAATTGATATAAATTTAAATGAATAACATTTATGTTTATAACACTGCATACTATGTATAGGTACCAATAAATGTTATGTCCTAGTAAAAAGGGAGGTAACTTCAAAGACAATGCTTCAAATAAATGTATAATACATGTTTCTGTTTTTGCCAAACAGGTGATTAATACACGGTTCCGTAAATAGTAAATGCATAATATATTTGGCAATTGGTCTAAGATAATTAGAATTAGCTTATCATAGAAGTATTTCAAAAGTTTAATCTGAAAGTCTTCTCCATTGTTCTCCTTTATGTATGTTTTATAGTTAGAGACCGTCATAAGGGGACATTTTATAGTGCTGTATTTAAGGCGAAACACTTAGAAACACTTATATATATATATATATATATATATATATATATATATATATATATATATATATATATATATATATATATATATATATATATATATATATATATATATATATATATATATATATATATATATATATATATATATATATATATATATATATATATATATATATATATATATATATATATATATATATATATATATATATATATATATATATATATATATATATATATATATATATATATATATATATATATATATATATATATATATATATACGTTATTATATATGTATTCAAATCTGTTTCCATGGTAACAGAAATGTTGACTGAAAAAGAAATGAATGTGTTTGTCAATTTCCTTGTTGGAAAAGTTTGTATTACTTAATTTCATGATCTTGTTATGCATAGTTGTTATTTAAATGACATAACTGAGTTTTTACTGTGCCAAATCCATTGCAATAAACATTCCGTTGCCATGACAACCAGTATGTTGAAATTACAAAATTAAACTTGTTTTCAAACAACCCATACCTTAGACATGTGTTTGTGATCATTTTATCCATTTTGGACATTGGGCCATTTTTGGTAGTTAGTGAACCTAGCCCTTTGGAAACTATGACACTCATTCTACCATGAACGGGCTGTCCGGGAGATCTTTGATAACATTAACGCTTTTAGAAGGTTGGGAAAATTTATCTACACAAGTTTTAAATTAAGAAAAGTTATATTTTGAATACACACCAATACAGAATGATAAATTAAAAGAAAAAAAGTGTTACATCAGACGAGACCCTTTGTGGCGTCCACCTGCAGAACATTATGTTATGTTTTGTGTGTGAACACAACAGGGGATTTCGTTACTTGTAAAACACATGTTTATCAAACGCTTTATTCTATTTTAACAGTGATTACATTCTACGAGTTAAATACGTTACTCATTTATTAGTTCTCTCATATACAAGGGGAGTCATCTATGTGTCATGCACGATATAAACACATGGATTGTCTCCCTTATACATATCTTACGTTTAGGCGTTTTCAGCTCATGTTTAATTTATCATTGATTGTCTGTCACCATTTGGTTATATGATATATGTTTTTGCTCATGGATATGTTAGATTTCTTTTTGCTTGAATATACTCTATATTCCTTCTTATGGACCCGTTCGAACCCAATACCAACTGACACATCTCTAATCAGTTTGAGGACCTCTTGGTGATGCTGACTCAGTAGTTTCTGCGTTTCTGCGATCTCGTTACCATTGGAGTTATCTTCCAGGATGTTTGTGAAAATGAAATCGTTTCTCATAGATTGAGACCTTTAATACGTTATGTCCTCCCGTAGATTATCACTCTGATGTTCGAGCTCAGTTACCTTGCTGGAAAGTAGAGCAGAACCTATATCTGCACCGTCCACTTTGTCCTCAAGCTGATTTATACGATTTTCGGCCCCCTTTTGCTCGTTCGATCTTTTAGCCCATTACCAAACAGTTACGACATTTAACAACTTGTTTGCATACTTTTATATCTTTATTTCCAACTACACATTAGACATAAGCTTCTTTTTCACGGCTTCTATTCTTTTATCAAAGTTCGTGTTGAATTTGTGCAGGTAGACTATCATAGCCTTGTTTGATGGTTCGCTAACGCTCTCACCCTCCTCTATGATTACTTCGGTCTGGCTCTGATACAGGTCTACTGCATTTAGGGACATCAACAAATACAGATAAAGAGACATAGAAAATAGATGGTTGGTGTCGTGAATCGGAAATGTTATCGGGCAAGGCCTAGGAGTATTATCCGGTGAGCCGAAGGCGAAACGGATATTAATCCGAAGCCGAGCCCGATCATTTTTCCCATTCAAAGACACCGACCATCTATTCTTTTTATCCTGCTACCTTTATGTATCCCTTTAGAGCAATCAAAATGAAAATAAAACACGAAAAAAAGGAAACAAAAACAAAGTTGAGAATGATGTAAACATGACGTCATGTGTCATGTCGTTCTTATGACGTCATAAATCGTCACGTGCATGTGTTATATGGTTTGTTTCGGATATCACAAATGTTATACGGTACCTAGTTATCGGTCCCAAAATGGTACTAGTGACAGAACAAATATCGTTACTTTTTTCCAAGTAAAGGTGAGCTCGTTTTAAGATTTTACTTACAGAAATGTGATCGTCAGATTCGTGAGACGGGCCTCCTCCCTTGAACTGTTTTGTATTGTCTATATTTCCACTCTCATCGATACCATTTCTTTCTTACGCTTTTTATATTTACTTTTTGCCATAATCCATTTATAACGAATGTAACTAACACATAACTTATAAAATTCGATAGCCTTTCATGTTTTCAACAAAGAAATCACAGCAAAGTATACAATATGATAACATCCTTATTTCCATACCTTCTTTGTCCCACTCAGAAAACATACCAGACATGGGTGATTTCACTCACAACAATTTCCAAACTTGACTTAACTTTAAATGGTAACCACATAACGATTACCTCTCTATATGGTCGAATGACGACATACCTTCTTTTAACGACTCTGTTTTCGGTCTTATAGATCAAATATATTACGATTTATTTTGACTTTATGGTGATTTTAATGTAGTCCAGAATCCAATTTAAGATAACTATAATTACAAACATCTTAATAATAAGAATGCACATGATACATTCATAAAACATATCGAAAGTAAACACTTAATTGACCCATATCGCGAACTATACCCAAACAAGAAACGCTTTACATGGGGGAGGATAAATTCTATTGAACAAGTTAGGCTATATTTTTTCTTTATATATGTAGGATCGAACCTGGGACCCTGGTACAATTGAGCGATGCTCTAGCACTTCACCACTGTCGCCCAAATCATCGTTCAAATGGCTTATTAAAGCTAAGAGTGTAATGTTCGAAAAGGGCGATGTTTGGGCAAATCAATAAAATGTTGAAATTTAGTTGTAGATGTATAGGCATTCCATACATCAACCAGTCGACAGTCTTTCACGAAAATCATAATTTTGACACAAGGATTTGAGCCCACATAGAGAAGGGGTGTAGAGAGGATACGTGTTTTAAGCACTCCAACCACTAGGCTAGAAATTCAGACACCAAGATTTCAGCCCACATAGAGAGGGAGTATGTGCTTTATACTCCAACCACTAGGCTAGGAAAGCCCCCATTTAGCAAACTATTGTGATCTGCCTCATTTATTACTCGCCCGCAGGAGTGGACGAGTATATTTGATACGCTTTAGATTTTGGTCTATGATAGGAGAAGTCATTTTAAAATGCCACATTGATAGACTTTGATATACGTTTACGATGGCTATCGATGTTCTTTACACATCTTAAAGGCACATCAAAGGAGATGAGTACAAATAAATTACTGAAAGAATATATGGAGTTATTTTATTATGTTCATAAAAGTCATGAGAATTAGTTTAGGAATGCATTGAGATCCTATTAATGAGACTCATTTAAAAAAAGTTATTTTGTGCTTAAAATTTAATTGTCTCCAATTCATTCATGTTTATCAACAAACTGTTTGTTTTACATATTCAAAATAACGAATTTTGATTGGTCTGTTCAAAAATGTGTGTATCAACTGTCAAGGTCAGAGGTGAAGAATCAGGAAATCTGAATTATAAAACTTGCTTATCTGGGTTATTTCTGGTTTACTTTCACATTTAAGTTGTGCTGATGGTGTTTTCTGGTGATAACTATTTAAATCTGTAAGTTTACCAAATAATATAGTTTGATATAGCATTAATCTCCTTTAATGGGCCTTTAAAACAATAACTAGAGTTGAATGTATTTTCTGATCTTAAAATATATTGAATTATTTCACGGAAACGGTTCTAGGAAGTGAAAATTCTTTGAAATACACCCTTTTCCTATGTTAGAGGTGAATACATTGGATAAAACCGACGGGCTCGGTAGGACATTTACATTCGTTACTACCCGGGTATTTCCGTGAACTGTGACGTGTACTATATGCCGAGCGGATTCGACCTGTATACGTCCTAGACTTGTACAAAACCTGCACCGTACAATACTGATACTGAATGTTTATAAGTTCAACCCAACTGGGCTTGAGCCATGGTGTCAACCCAAGAAGAGAGAATTTAAAGGTGTCGAAACATGTAGGGTGTCAAACTAGCGTGGAGAGAACAAGTTCTGTACCAAACTAGTATCAGACAACTCAGAGGTATGTTTGGTATGAAACAAGTATTGTACCAAACCAGTCTCAGACTACCTCAGAACTTGTATGGTGCGAGACTAGTACGGACAAAAACGGTATTGTACCGAACTAGTATCAAACCATCTATCGTTTCAAACAACAGGTTTCATACCAGTGAAACGCTTGGCCAGTTCAGTTCAGGCTTTGTGTATACACCGTCCGAAAACCCAGCAAGTATGAGCCGAAGCTGCAAGTATGTGGGAGTTCCACTGGTGTATAGCCGCGTACCCAAAACCAACTAGCAAGGGTCACTGCCAAGAGAGAGTTTTCAGAGATGTTAACTCTCGGAGATGTAGGAACAGTCTCCCAGAAAACTGAATGCGTCGGCCTTTTATACCCTAATTTGTACCACGTGATAAAAGGGAGATCACTGTAAGAAGTTTGGCGATTTATAGTACCGTACTGAACTCAATGAGCGTCTATTGACTTGGACTATTTTACCGAACATCGACAGAGTCGAAGTTTTCAAAGATTACTTATCAATGCAGTTTAATATTGGAATATAAACAAAGGAAACCTTATTTCATATCAATTGCAAACACTTACATTACGGAGGATGTTTGAATTGTGAAGTATTAGTCGATAAAGCGGTCTTTTCGTTGATCTTTGTCTCAAAATGCTTGCTGAGCAAAGGGAATAATTAAACGGACATTATTTGACAACAAGGAATATAACTGAAGGAATGTAATTTCGTCACATTACCCACGTCTCCGATTTCAGGCGTCCCGCATGATTGATGTTATTTTAGCTGGCACACTTAGTCATTCTCCCTGGATACGAACCAGTACTACCAGTTGTTTTTAACCTGGAACTAGCTATCCAGGCGTAATGCTGTTTCCACATGGCGTTTTCCTACAAAGGACAGCAATTACTACCATTTTTTTTTCTGGTCTTTGGTATGACCCTATCGGGGTTGAAACCTCGATCTCCCACACCAGATGTGGTGTCAAACGTGCACATGAATATTGGGATATGAAAAATATATACATAACAGTTTGATATGAATGAAAACATTAATGGTTTTACTATCTGTAAAACATGAGCATTAATAACAAACAAAAAAAATAGTTTTACTACCTGTAAAACAGAAACATTAATACAAAAATATGGCAAAGTTTTACTACCTGTAAAACAACTGAGTATTAAACGAAAAATAAAATCCAATGTTCATGTGAGTATCTATTTATACTGAACGGTGATAGACACCCCGTCATTATCCACAACAAACTTAATGTCTTCCGGCTTAATCTGAGCTGTTGCCGGTACGAAATCTGTCATTTTGATTTCGAAATTTGTAACCTTAGAACTGACCCACATAACCTTCTCCCCATCTATATCAACGTTCAAACTTCGTTGACCATCATTGACCTGACACTTAAGGGCCATCGCATGTGTTATTCCTTCGGTACTAGCAGCTGGTTTCGGCAGAGATAGCGAACTTGTTGATACATTGGCAGCTTTCTTCACCGGCGCGACAACTGGGTTGGGCATTGTCCGTTTCCTTACGGTTGGGGCGCATATCTCGCTCATCTCACTGTCACTATCCTGTTCTTCCCCAACACCCACGTCTGGCTCCTCCTCCCAATCACTCTCCTCTTTCGAATTAGTCCCCGATACTGGTTTTCTCGCTGTATACTTTATGTTGGGTCCGGCACCATGCTTGGTCTTCAGATGTCTTGTTAAGTATTCTCTTTTCTTAAAACTCGCACTGCATTGGCCACAATCAAACCTAGTCTTCGCACATTCGACCAGGTGCGTTTCGAACTTTCCTTTTACATCTTCTTTACAAAGAGGACAGATGACTCCTTTTCTTGGGCTTGACCTGCAAGTATAAAGTTCAAAATCCTTAAGCCATGTAGGTCGTTTCCTAATTCTACCTTGACGGTCAGTACTATCTATTTCCTCGTTATCAACAGTTTCATTTACACATGCCTCGGATAAAGAACTTGTATTACCAGTAACCTCGCCAGGTAACGTCTGATCTTTTGCCTTTCTTAGTCTATCAATATGAATGACTTGTACTGAACCATTTCGGCCACACTCGACATTAAACAACACGTTGGACAATCTTTCTACAATATCGTACGGGCCACGCCAATAACATGAAAACTTTGAGGAACATCCTGATTTCCTGACTGGGAAATAAACATATACTTTGTCACCCTTTGAAATGTTTTCATAGAAAAGTTTCCTATCATGATATTTCTTTTGTCTATTCATTGTTTTCCCAGTATGGCTTCGAACAAACGTATGAGCCACTTCTAATCTCTCACGCAATTCCCAAGCCCATTGATGTATTGGGATAGGTTTAATGGCCGAAGGCATTTCAAACATAAGGTCTAGAGGCGTTGATGTTTCTCGACCCAACATTAGCATGTTTGGACTCATGCCAGTTGTTTCATGTTGGGCAGACCTATACGCCATCATCACATGAGGCAAGTGCTGATCCCAATCTTTGTGATTGTCATCAACATAAGCTTTCAACATACTACATAGCGTTTGGTTGAACCTTTCCACCATACCATCTGATTCAGGATGATACGGTGTTGTGTTAGTTTTTTCTATTTGCAACAAGTTACACATTTCAGTGAATAACTGGCTTACGAATTGTCGACCCTGATCGGAGTGTATTTTGTTCGGCACACCGAACCTAGATATAACTTCACTGAACATGATTTTTGCAACTGTTCGTGCCTCAATATTCGGCATTGGAAACGACTCGGTCCACTTTGTGAAATAGTCTGACACAACAAGAATGTATCTGTTTCCAGCCTCTGTCAAAGGTAATTCACCAAGAATATCAACCGCGATTCTTTCCATTGGGTAACCGCTCCTGATAATAGTCATCGGTGCTTTCCGCGTTTTCTTTGGCTCTTTTTGCCTTAAACATATTTCACACCCAGATACATATATCCTAACATCTCCCTGTAAACCTGGCCAGTAATACCTTCGTCTTACTTTCTCAAGCGTTTTCCGTACGCCAAGATGACCTGAGGGTTTAGCATCATGCAATTGTTTCAGGACAACACGACGATGTGTAAGTGGGACAACTGCCTGCCATAGTATAGTTTTGGACTCAGTCTCTTCCCATTTACGACACAACAAATTGTCAACAATTGCCATTCTGGGCCATTGGTTCCATAACGATTTTACCAAATGACTCTCAGAAGAAATTTCCGAACTATCCGGTCGTACACCTGTTTCAACCCAAGACTTAAACTTGCTTACATCAACATCACTTTTCTGTATTTGTAGTAAATTAGTGTCAGCTACATCATTCTTCCTTTCATGAGAAGGGTAAACAGGAAATATGGTGTTACATACAACACGTTCTCCATGTTCCTTGTCAGCGCATTGGTTGCATGCAATCCTGCTCATACCATCAGCGTTTTTGTGCGATTTACCCGCACGATGTTCAATTTTCATGTCATATGCAGAGAGAATTTCTATCCACCTTGCAGTTTGTCCTTCCGGGTTCTTGAAGTTCAACAACCAGCGTAATGATCCATGATCGGTGCGTACAGTAAATTGTTGTCCGTAGAGATAATGACGAAAATGTTTGACGAAGAAAACTAAAGCCAACAACTCTTTTCTTGTTACACAGTAACGACGCTCTGGCTTCGTCAAACATCTGCTCGCATATGCAATTGGGCGTTCCTTCCCATCAAATTTTTGTGACAACACAGCACCAATAGCAAAATCACTGGCGTCTGTGTCCAAAATAAATGGTTTCGTGATATCTGGGAGAGCCAAAATAGGGGCTGATACCAGCTTCTGTTTAAGCAAAGCAAATGCTTGTTCACAATTTTCGTCCCAGACAAATACAACATCTTTTTCTGTTAAATGGTTTAAAGGTTTCGAAATCTTAGCAAACCCTTCGATGAACCGCCTATAATAACTACAGAACCCCAAAAATGATCTAACATCTGTAACAGAGCTTGGTGTAGGCCAGTTTTGAACGGCACTAATCTTGCTTGGGTCTGTATGAACACCATCAGCAGAAACAATATGACCCAGATATTCAACCTTCTTGATAAACAAGTGACATTTGCTAGGTTTTAACTTCAATCCTGCACTCATAAATCTATCCAAAACCTTCTCAAGGTTTTTCAACATATCTTCGAACGACTTCCCTACAATGATAACGTCATCTAGATATATAAGGCATATATCCCAATGGAGACCAGACAGAACTGTCTCCATTATTCTCTCAAACGTTGCTGGTGCGTTACAAAGTCCAAACGGCATTACTTTGAACTCAAACAATCCCTGTTTCGTACTGAATGCTGTCTTCTCTTGGTCATTTGGGTCAATTTCAACTTGCCAATACCCAGACATCATGTCAAGTGATGAAAACCATACAGAACCGGCCAACTGGTCAAGTGATTGGTCTATTCTTGGCAGAGGATATGCATCCTTTATGGTAACATCGTTCAAGCGACGGTAATCGACACAAAACCTTTTCGTTCCATCCTTTTTCTCAACCATAACCACACCACTCGACCATGGACTTGTAGAGGGTTGAATTACATCCTTTTCCAACATATCATGGATCTGTGTTTCTACCTCTTTTTCCATATGTACAGGCACCCTTCTTAACGGCTGCTTAATCGGTTGGGCTGTTCCCGTTGGTATCTTGTGTCTGATGATACCAGTCCTCCCAAGGTCCATGCTACTTTCGCAGAAAGTGCTACTATATTTCTTGAGTAAGTTTGCTACATGCACATGTTGATCACTCGACATGTCATGTACTGTTCTTTCATATAATTCAGTCAAATGTTCTGGGACGTTCCCACTTGGCTTCATTGCACAGCATTTAATAGGAATGGCCTCCTTTACCAAACTCAGATCTGCAACATGCAAACCAGGTTGGAGCACCAATGAAGAGTCATCGACATTCATAATCCTAACTGGAACATCAATACCTGGTCGAACCAGAGCTCTTGCTACAAGACCATGGTTTTGGTTCTGGACAGTAGTTGTTTCAACCAAACCGAGATCTCCGGAGTAACTGCTTGGAACTGTGGATTTCCCCCTTATGATCATCTCGGAGTGTGCTGGAATTTCAGTTCTTTCCTGTACGGTAACCCTATAACAACCAACTTTACCGTTCGAAGTTAGAGCACAAGTCTTCCCCAATATCGTAATTTTCTTGTTTGGAACATTGACTTCGCAGCTGTGCGAAGACAAAAAGTCCAGACCTAGTAAACCATCAAGATCAATATGCGCTATCAAAAACGTGGTTTCAGACCGAACACCATTAATCAACACTGGCAAATCTACTTTTCCCATAACTTGAACACTATTACCATTTGCTGCATAGATATCATAATCGTATGGTTCTAACCGGGGAGACGATTTGCGCTTAATACTATTCCAAACCCGGTCAGACAGGATTGATACTGTAGCACCCGTATCTACCAAACAATCGACCTCATGGCCATTAATCCTACAGGTGAGGTACAAGCCATTTCCAGTGGATGTAACATGACTGACTTTCTTTGACTTGTCACTTTGGTAATGTCGCGTGTTCGTTAGTTTGGGACACTGAGGTCTAAGATGACTTTCAGAGCCACATTCAAAGCAATATTTCCCATGTGTCTTGTTATAACTCTTTGAGCTGTCTTTGCTATCCCACTTTTTACCAGTGTCTTTCGGGTGTGAGGCGTGCGATGACTTCCATGCTTTGAATTCCTTACATAGGTCCGAAAGGGTTTTCTGCATCTCGATTATATCTTTTCTATTCTTCTCGTCCTCTTTTTGTCCGTCACTAACTACTCGTGTATAGCCCTGATTTTCTGCAAACTTAGTTTCAGCCCTATTGAATGCCTCAAGCTCGACAGCATGCCTTACCGCATCGTTCAAACTATAGGGACGTGCTTGCTTGATACGTAACCTCATGTCAGAACTAACTAGTGCGTCAATGAAATGTTCCTTGGCTAACGTTTCTTTCACCTCGTGTGGTGCAGACGGATATGCCATGTTTGTTAATCGTCTGATTTCTTGTGCCATTTCGGACAGTGTTTCAGAAGCCCTCTGGCGTCTGTCCTTTAGCTGTGCTCTATACAGTTCAGTTTGGTTAGGAGGGGCAAATCGTTCTTGTAGAATTGACTTAATACGTTTGTAATCATGCAATGCTCCATCATATGTCCCAACAATATTTCGAGCTTGACCACGCAGTGATGCAGCAAGGTACAAGCCTTTTTCATGTTCAGACCATCCATTGATCGTAGCACAAACTTCAAAATGTGCAATATAGTCAACCCAAGATCCTGTACCATCATATCTGTCTGGTCTCATTGATACGTGTTTCGAATCTGAGTTCGTCCGAGCATTAGTATTTTGCTGCTTATTCCGTCTGGTAGTCACATACTCAAAGTGTCTTGGGTCATCTGTCTCAGACGGATTCATCATAATAGGACTATCATTAAATCTCAAACTAGGTTTTATCATACCATGATCAACACATGTTTCATACCCACCAGCTTTATATTCTGACGCCGGGGGTGTTTCAGGCAGTTTTGGTAATTTACGTTTTTGGTACGATGATCCAATACTTAAATCACCTCGAACTATGTTTGGGGTTGAAGTTTCAACATTTTTAGGTCTCGTCCCATACGTTTCAACCTGCTGCTTCAAACGTTCGTTTTCAGCCTGTAAATCTCGTATGGTTCTGAACAGAGCCTGTTCAGAACGTCTAAAGCTCTGCTCTGCTACATCTTGAAGACAAGATATTTTGTCATCCAAGTCTCCAACCTCCGAGTCTGGAACGAGTTTGTCCATTCTAATAGTAATAAACTGGGGTTTGTGATAATAATCGTATTATCAGTTTTATCCCACCGCTGCCACCAATTTTGTGACGTGTACTATATGCCGAGCGGATTCGACCTGTATACGTCCTAGACTTGTACAAAACCTGCACCGTACAATACTGATACTGAATGTTTATAAGTTCAACCCAACTGGGCTTGAGCCATGGTGTCAACCCAAGAAGAGAGAATTTAAAGGTGTCGAAACATGTAGGGTGTCAAACTAGCGTGGAGAGAACAAGTTCTGTACCAAACTAGTATCAGACAACTCAGAGGTATGTTTGGTATGAAACAAGTATTGTACCAAACCAGTCTCAGACTACCTCAGAACTTGTATGGTGCGAGACTAGTACGGACAAAAACGGTATTGTACCGAACTAGTATCAAACCATCTATCGTTTCAAACAACAGGTTTCATACCAGTGAAACGCTTGGCCAGTTCAGTTCAGGCTTTGTGTATACACCGTCCGAAAACCCAGCAAGTATGAGCCGAAGCTGCAAGTATGTGGGAGTTCCACTGGTGTATAGCCGCGTACCCAAAACCAACTAGCAAGGGTCACTGCCAAGAGAGAGTTTTCAGAGATGTTAACTCTCGGAGATGTAGGAACAGTCTCCCAGAAAACTGAATGCGTCGGCCTTTTATACCCTAATTTGTACCACGTGATAAAAGGGAGATCACTGTAAGAAGTTTGGCGATTTATAGTACCGTACTGAACTCAATGAGCGTCTATTGACTTGGACTATTTTACCGAACATCGACAGAGTCGAAGTTTTCAAAGATTACTTATCAATGCAGTTTAATATTGGAATATAAACAAAGGAAACCTTATTTCATATCAATTGCAAACACTTACATTACGGAGGATGTTTGAATTGTGAAGTATTAGTCGATAAAGCGGTCTTTTCGTTGATCTTTGTCTCAAAATGCTTGCTGAGCAAAGGGAATAATTAAACGGACATTATTTGACAACAAGGAATATAACTGAAGGAATGTAATTTCGTCACAGAACTAAGAAATACACCTCGCAAGTACACTTTTTAAGGGCTAACAACACATTGCCTTTGTTCACCCACGCTCAGTAATTCAATGTATATGTAAGTATTGAACATCATACTAGTAGTTATAAATCATTATTTTGGTTCGGTAGCCCATACATACTTTTGCGCTATATATATCTGTTTCCTTCATCAAATTAAACGACCATTTAGATTTTACATTAACGATCTGTATTTCTGAATATCCTCTAACATAGGAAAAGGGTGTATTTCAAATTACTTTCACTTCCTTGAACTGTTTCCGTGAAATAATTCAATATATTTTAAGATCAGAAAATACATTCAACTCTAGTTATTGTTTTAAAAGCCCATTAAAGGAGATTAATGCTACATCAAACTATGTTATTTGGTAAACTTACAGATTTGAATAGTTATCACCAGAAAACATAGATATTTCTGAATACGAAGATACAATGAAAGAAGTCTCGCGAGAAAAAACATGGCGGCTTTCATAGTACTTCAGATGCATTTGTAACCCGATTAGTTTAGATTGGGTCTTCTATAGAGGACTGTAAGGAACGACAACCCTTGGTAGAAATAGATAAAGCAATTTAAGATTAGTTGTTCCTTAACCCTTCACCTAACACCAAATTTTAGACTGTTTCAAATTGAAAAGAGTTTGCAGACAACATTTCAAAACGTAATGAAATTGTAAAATAATCTTCTTTTAAGGCAGAACACACTGTGGGAAAAGAAGAAATTGCTCGTTAAGAGCAATTTCTCCTTTTCACACCCTGTTTTCCAGTGTCGTCTACAACAGACTGGTCAAATATCATTATTGTTTGTTAATGGGTTAATGGGCAAATTCAAAACGTAAAACGCATAATGTATAACAAAGAGTCTGCATTTGTAGGTTGGTGGTCGTGTTGAAGAGTGTCAACCTGAAGTTCGTGGGTTCGAACCCCGAATGGAGCAGTTCCTTTTTTACTTCGATTTATAATTACTGCTTAAATGGGAGTATATGTTCGCATCAACCATAAGTGGTGATCTAGAAATGATTGTGTACTCAACTTTTATTGTTAAGTTTAAATAAGGATTTAAACGTAATCGCACTTCAGGATACCGTTTCACTAAACATTTCAGGCATAAAATTTGCGTAACTTCAAAACAATGTTCCCTCTTATTTCAATATTGGGCGAAACAATATTGCAAAGTAACACATCACTGGAATCGTCTCTCCGAGACACTTCCCATGATCTGTCACATTGCAACATCGTACATTCATTTAAGATACTATCCATGTTTACTAGTTTTGACTTGGAAAATAATCTTCTGATAGGGCAGAAAACATTGTGGGAAAAGGAAAAATTGCTCGTCACGAGCAATTTTTCCTTTTCCAACAATGATTTCTAAAGTCGTCTGCAACAAAGTTGTCAAAAGTCGTTATTGTTGGGGAAAGGGTTAAGTTAACAACATCCTTTAATCCTTTGCATTATGGGTACCCATTCAAACAGTTTTCGTTTCAAATATGATTACCATTGCTTCGTGTTGGTCCTAAGCTATGTACACCGGGATAGCTGTTTGGTATACAGGGCTTATTTGCGTTATATAACAGGTGCCCATAAAAATCACTTTCCCAAAATGGAAATTTCTTAAAAATCATGCATTTTTCCCAAAGATTCAAAGTCAAACCTGTTTTATGGCTTCCAAATTCGGCAATTTCAGCGATAGAAATATCCCAAATTCAAATGGCTCGGGTCTCTTTCCAATTGAATTAAAAAAGCCTTGGTATTGGGTCGTATCCATCATTAAGAGAGTCGAGCAACGCAACAGTACCTCTAATAATGTTGATGCTGTGTAAAACCCAATATAAACAAAATAAACCGAGGACCATTTTAGATAAATCTATGGAGCAAGCAATGTTCGTGACCAGAAACTAGATGGGAATAAAGATAAAAGGCGCCATAAAATACTAGCTAACGATAAAACATAAACCTAGCCTAATGAAGCCAAATGGAAGAGGATCTCCATATTTAGAGACCATATGCGCCCTTTACCCTTAGAATGCTGGGTAATTGTTCTGAAAGTGATTCTTGTGTCGTCTGCTTTCCAAAACCTTAAATATCTGCTTACTTTCGATAAGGAAAGATATTCAGAGTAGAAAACAGGTTAGATCACTGGCCAGCCGCCAATTTACTTGGCGACTGGTCTGGATCGTATCTGTTTGCATAAGTATAAAGTCGGTTCCAGCACTATAAGGGTTAAGTTAAACGGATTACCATACATAGTTTGTATATTTTTACTTGAATATAGTAAAATAAATGGCCATGTGGTTAAGCGTAATAAAGCGTGTTTCGTACTGTTGACGGTTTTCTCTTACTTATTACGCTGTAATAAATATTAAACTGACTTGATCGCATATTTTTGAACGTGATCGCATTTACATGCGTGTGGGGGGCTACAAATAGATAGAATATACGTGTATTTAATTGATTGTATTCTCTTTTAAATTACTATTTGTAATTTCTTTTGTATGTTTTCTATATGTGCTTTAATCTTATCTTTTATTGTAATATTGATTTTTGGAGGAGATAAATACTGGTATACCTAGTTTCGTTTACCTATCTACAATGCGTGGCCAAGTCCATTATTAAACGGAAGGAGGTACAGGTAGGTATTATGTACTGTAGGTTATTAGGTAATATAAAGGAAAGGAAGTTTTAGGCAATAAAAGAATAGGTATATATTTCTAGACCAAACCATTTTGATGTGTTTATTCTTACATGACATTAGACCGTATACTGCTTGAACCGAATTAATGCTTATGCAAACAGGTTAGATCCAGGCAAGCCACTGAGTAAATTGGCGACTTGCCTGTGATCTAACCTGTTTGTTACTCTGAGTATCTTTCCTCACCAAAATTGAACAGATGTTTAAGGGTTTGGAAAGCGGACGACGCATTTTCTTTAAAACCACTGACAAACAATAACGACATTTAATCAGTTTGTTGCATTTGACTCTAAAAACATTGTTGGAAAAGGAGAAATTGCCTTAACGAGTAATTTCGCCTTTTCCCACAATGTTTTCTGTCCTATCAGAAGATTATTTTTCAATTTTGTCACAATTTGAAATGTCGTCTGCGAAGTCTTTCAATTTGGGACAGTCGAAAATTTGGTAAAGGGTTAAAAAGATACACATTATTCAAAGGGTTAGTTCCGTCATTAATAGTTTAGGGGGGAGAGACATAGAGACATAAGTTACATCAATCACGACCTTTTGTACGGCTAATCAACCGAGAGTCCCGCTCGTTAAGTGTTGTCTACGATCGCATGTCATGTCCTGTTATTACAGAGTTGTTACGACAAGTCATGCAATGTTTAACAGGCTGTTAACTTTTTTTATTTGCTTTCATCATATACACCATGGCACACCACATAAATGTATCGGTTGCAGATATCTTTAGAAACAAATGTGATAAAATGCTGGACTACTTCTAATGATTTGGTGGAAATCGAAATCAAGACCAGCCGACAATAAGCGAGTGTGGTTCAGTGGTAAAGGTGGTGGTCTCAGAATTCGGGGGTCCCGTGTTCGGGCCCCTCCGAGACCGCTGGTTTCGTTGGGGTGGCCTTTGGCAAGTCACTTCAGAACCCATGCCTGGTACTGGTGCATCCTGAAAGCCGTTACAGAACTGATAAATGTAGGTACGGCACTGACGAAGAAAACCAATATGGGACCTGTGTCAATAACTTACCATAACTAGAGCTATGATACAATTTCCTCATGCTATATAATAGATAGGACAAGATGACATAAGAATGAACTGCTCGTAAGAGGGGGTTCTACGCAACATAAAAAAAAGATTCACCTCTCTATTTATTTTCTTTGAGGTCTTGATGGTTGAATAAGAGGTTCGAAAATGTGTCTTCCGGAGATTCAATATCCCTCCTCCATTTTCTTCTCGCAATTAGTTTTCTTCATTAACAATTGTTGCTATGTGATGGACATGCCAAATGAAACTGATTGCTCATGTCTCTCAAAGCTTCTCACTATACAAATGGGCACATGAATATGGTGACTATAGCGACATAATCTCACTGTAGTATGAATAGAAGAATGAACGTATGGCAATGTTACATAAACAGTTCTTATAAGTTCTGATAAGTTGATGAGGTTAAGTGTGGTCAGTGCTGCCATGGGTACCATTTTACAAAGCGACTTTAGGATAATTTGCGTAAGTCAACACTAATAAACATGGATCGTATCTTAAATGAAAGTACACTATTGCAATGTGACACATCATTGGAAACGTCTCGGAGAGACGATTCCATTGATATGTAACTTTGCAATTTTGTTTAGCCAAATATTGAAAGAAGATTGAATGTTGTTTTTTGAACTTAAGCAAATCTCAAGCGTAAATATTTAGTAGAGCAGTACACTGGGACTTGTAACACAACGGGTCGTATATCACATTTTCTCGTTGTCCAGCTGCAGAGATGAACATTTCTTGCAAACTTAAATGCTAGTCGAATTTTCGCTCGCAGAAAGACTTTATCCTGTAACAAGTGCGATTTTGGGACCGATAGCTAGGTGCCATATAATATGTGTGATCCACGGCACTTTCCAAATAACACATGCACATGACGGATCATGACGTCATGAGAAAGCCATGATACGTGACGTCATGTTTACATCATTCTCTACGTTGTTTCTGTTTTCTTTTTTCTCGTTTTTTTATTTTCATTTTGTTTGTTTAGAAGAATATATATAAAGGTATCAGGATAAATGTATAGAATAGATGGTTGGCGTCTTTGAATAGGAAAATTTGTCAGGCTCGGCTTGTCCGATAACATTTCCGATTCACGATACGAACTATCATTCTCTATGTAGATAAACGCTAGCTACGACTAACATCGCAGGTAAATTTACGTGCGTCCTATACCACTCGTACGACTGCTGATATCGAACAAAGTAAAGATTGCTTTTTCGAAGGCAAACGAAGAGACAAATCACAGTGCTGCCGCAGCTTTCAGAATGTATGAATGCAGTCTTGATACATATATGGTGTATTATATACTTTAAATGATGTCTTTCCTTTATGTCTGGCGTGAATATGGAGTAAATCACTGACATGGTGTGATGCTATAAACAAGACCAAAGCAAAAACGAATCTCTTAAAAAGAAAATCTGTCTCGGCTTACCTGTATCATACTCTGGAGAGAGTCGAAATCATTTAACCTATCAGCTAATCATGTACCGATTTTAAATTTTAATAATCATATTTATCAGCAATTGTAGCCATTCTCCTTTTTATATTGTTTATTAATTGTATGTAGTTTTGATGAGATGATATAGGTATAGGCAGAGTTACTATCATCCAGAGTTGGTTTGATTATATACTTATATACTACAGGTTGTATGTGTAACAGAGATATAATTACGTTTTACGAAACCCTGGTCCTAACTAGCTTTGCAAGTTTTTTTGTCCATATAAGTAACGGTTGGCGCCTTGGACTATATACCAAATTACCAGGGTTCGATTCCCTATGGTGTTCATTTATCATACCGTTAACTGACCATTGGTAAGACCCATTTCAATCAAAAGCCTATCAATTGCAGGTTGTCTAGGAAACATGGATCTTAACGCACAAGGGGGAGCCCGGCGCATAAATGGAAAACAGAACAAATATATATACCGGGTCCAGTAGAGATTTGAGTTTATTTTCATACATGAATTCATACGTAGCTTGCCTGACAATTGTTTGTTGATGGCTATCATTGATAAAGTAATCTTCCCCGGATTAAGAGATTTGCATATTGTGGAATCCATCATTATCGAAGACAGTGTTCAACTTTTGCACTCATTTTCTTGACTGTTTAGTCTTCATGTAAAAATAGGGACATACGGTTTTGACTTGATTTTGTTATAGATGATCTTATTATCTGCAAAGATCAGAACACTAGAACATACACTTAGGGATCGTACTTTATGAACAGAAAACAACTTGAATTAAGACTTAACATTCGTGGAGATCATTGTTTACTGTGGTATAAAGTGAATGTTGAAGAAGTGCATCCGTCAACAATAATAACCAATGCGAGAAAAGTCATGCAGCCGGATCGGAACTCGAGCCTGCTACCTCCGCATACCGTTAGAATGCCCTACTGACGGAACTTTCCGGCCCGCTTACACATTTATCTCCGCAGTATAAATTGTAACCTTTTCTAAGTCTACTACTCGCTGTGTTCTGTGTCTAGGGAAAGAATGAATCCATATAAGTTTTCCCCTGCTATCATAAATAATAATCAAGATTAAGGAGAGGTCTTCTTTGGTTTATGAGATCAAATGCTTGCATGAAGTCTATAATAGTTTCATCGTTTTGAATATTCTATTGATTGAGTAAGCTTGTTTTAGAAGGGTACATAGTTCTATTGACCTAGTAAGACAAAAATATGTTCAAATGACAATTATGTTTCGTTGTTATAAGATATCTTTTGTTGTATCTCATACAGCTTATGATTATATATCAATTGTGACAATCCGAGATAGAGAACATTTTAGCTGACGTGAGATGAAGCAAGGCCCGATTTTTTTTCCGAATCACTCGACACAATTCAAAAAACAAAACTACGAAGTTGCAGTTTTATCATACAGATGTAGACGAGATCGTAAACAGTTTTGAGACCCACTCACAAAATCACAAATTCATTAAAAATAAAATCAGGCTAGATGTGACGGTGCACATCAAGTACAGCTTTGGATGCTATGTGGAGGGATTCGAAGATCAGAATCGACAAAAAGCTTGATTTGATGGTGTACTTAGAACTAGTACGGTTTGGGTTATTGTGGTAATGTGAGATTTTGATATTCAGCAATGACAAAAGCTTGATTTGATAATGTAGTAAGAAGTAGTACGGTTTGGGCTGTTGTGGTAATGGAGATATTAAGATTCAGAAATGACATGAAACTTGATTTGATAATGCAGTAAGAAGTAGTACGGTTTGGGCTGTTGTGGTAATGGAGATTTTAAGATTCAGAAATGACATGAAACTTGATTTGATGATGTAGTAAGAAGTATTATGGTTTGGACTGTTGTGGTAATGGAGATATTAAGATTCAGAAATGACATGAAACTTGATTTGATAATGTAGTAAGAAGTAGTACGGTTTGGGCTGTTGTGGTAATGGAGATATTAAGATTCAGAAATGACATGAAACTTGATATGATAATGCAGTAAGAAGTAGTACGGTTTGGGCTGTTGTGATAATGGAGATATTAAGATTCAGAAATGACATGAAACTTGATTTGATAATGTAGTTAGAAGTAGTACGGTTTGGGCTGTTGTGGTAATGGAGATATTAAGATTCAGAAATGACATGAAACTTGATTTGATAATGCAGTAAGAAGTAGTATGGTTGGGGTTGTTGTGGTTATGTGAGATTTTAAGATTCAGAAATGACATGAAACTTGATTTGATAATGTAGTAAGAAGTAGTACGGTTTGGGCTGTTGTGGTAATGGAGATATTAAGATTCAGAAATGACATGAAACTTGATTTGATAATGTAGTAAGAAGTAGTACGGTTTGGGCTGTTGTGGTAATGGAGTTATTAAGATTCAGAAATGACATGAAACTTGATTTGATAATGTAGTAAGAAGTAGTACGGTTTGGGCTGTTGTGGTAATGGAGATATTAAGATTCAGAAATGACATGAAACTTGATTTGATAATGTAGTAAGAAGTAGTACGGTTTGGGCTGTTGTGGTAATGGAGATATTAAGATTCAGAAATGACATGAAACTTGATTTGATAATGTAGTAAGAAGTAGTATGGTTGGGGTTGTTGTGGTTATGTGAGATTTTAAGATTCAGAAATGACATGAAACTTGATTTGATAATGTAGTAAGAAGTAGTACGGTTTGGGCTGTTGTGGTATTGGAGATATTAAGATTCATAAATGACATGAAACTTGATTTGATGGTGAAGTAAGAAGTAGTACGGTTGGGGTTGTTGTGTTTTGTGAGATTTTCTTATTCAGAAATGACAAAAACCTAGATTTGAGGATACACTAAAACTGGTTCGGTTTGGTTGTTGTAGCTATGGGAGAATCCAGTATTCAGAAATGACATAAAGCTAGCTATGATGGTACACCAAGAACTAGTGTTGCTTTGTTCTGTAGTAATTGAAGAATTCAATATTCAAAATGACATAAAGCTAGCTATGATGGTTCTCTAAGAACAAATACATCTTGGATTCTGTAGTAATGGGAGAACTCGGTATTCAGAAATGACATAAAGCTAGATTTGATGGTGCACTAAGAACAAATACGACTTGGATTCTATAGTTATGGGAGAATCCAGTATCCAGAAATGACATAAAACTAGATTTGATGGTGCACTAATAACTAGTAAAGATTTGGTTTTTGGGGTAATTTGAGACTTTTATATTCAGAAATGGCATAAAACTAGAGTTGATGGTGTCGTTATAATTAGTACAGTCTGGGTTAATCTAGTTATGGGAGGTTTTAATATTCAGAAATGACAAAAAGCTAGATTTGATAGTGGAGTAAGAAAACATGTTCGGTCTTGATTGTTGTAGTTATGGGATGTTTCAATAATCAGAAATGACAAAAAGCTGGATTTAACGGTGGGGTAAGAAAACATGTTCGGTCTTGATTGTTGTATCTATTGGAGGTTTCAATATTCAGACATGACATGAAGCTAGATTTGATGGTGTCTTAATAATTAGTACAGTCTTGGTTAATCTAGATATGGGTGGTTTTAATATTCAGAAATGACAAAAAGCTAGATTTGATGGTGGAGTAAGAAAACACGTTCGGTCTTGATTGTTGTAGTTATTGGAGGTTTCAATAATCAGACATGACATGAAGCTAGATTTGATGGTGTCTTAATAATTAGTACAGTCTTGGTTAATCTAGATATGGGTGGTTTTAATATTCAGAAATGACAAAAAGCTAGATTTGATGGTGGAGTAAGAAAACATGTTCGGTCTTGATTGTTGTATCTATTGGAGGTTTCAATATTCAGACATGACATGAAGCTAGATTTGATGGTGTCTTAATAATTAGTACAGTCTTGGTTAATCTAGATATGGGTGGTTTTAATATTCAGAAATGACAAAAAGCTAGATTTGATGGTGGAGTAAGAAAACATGTTCGGTCTTAATTGTTGTAGTTATTGGAGGTTTCAATAATCAGACATGACATGAAGCTAGATTTGATGGTGTCGTAATAATTAGTACAGTCTTGGTTAATCTAGATATGGGTGGTTTTAATATTCAGAAATGACAAAAAGCTAGTTGATGGTGGAGTAAGAAAACACGTTCGGTCTTGATTGTTGTAGTTATTGGAGGTTTAAATAATCAGAAATGACAAAAAGCTAGATTTGATTGTATAATAGGAACTAGTGCGGCTTGTTTCTGTAGTTATGGGATAATTCAGTATTCAGAAATGACAAAAAGCTTGATTTGATGGTGGAGTTAGAAAACTAGTACG
This sequence comes from Cerastoderma edule, assembly GCA_947846245.1. Classification (NCBI taxonomy): domain Eukaryota; kingdom Metazoa; phylum Mollusca; class Bivalvia; order Cardiida; family Cardiidae; genus Cerastoderma; species Cerastoderma edule. The sequence goes on along the minus strand of OX401407.1, from coordinate 47,504,102 downwards.
GTTTTGGTTGTTGTGATAATGGGATAGTTTAAAATTCAGAAATGACGAAAAGCTAGATTTGATGGTGTAGGAAGAACTAGCACGGTTTGCATTCTGTAGTTATATATTTCCTTTTACCTTTAACCGTTGAATGTAGGAAATTTTAACATGAGTTGTTAAATGGTAAATAACTATAGACGCTTTTTTAATTCACAAAACTTATAAGGACAAGCTACACAATAGAAAGGTTCATAAACTGTTACAGAGCAAGGCATTTTTCATTTTGATGACTCTCTTGATTTGCTCTTTAAGTCAATTTCAAAAGGCATTATAATAAGTCGTTTTAGCAAGATATAATCAAAATGGATACAACATAAAACATTCGTAGTTAATCTTATATCAGATGTTTGATTTATTCATTGTCTTTCTTTAAAGAACAAAAATAAATGACGAAATGAAAAGAAACAAAAATAAAGGAAATATGATATTCAACAATGCTCCAGCAATGTGAGAATCACAAAATATTTTCTCAATGATTTTCAAACAAAATGGTTGATTATTATGTATTATAAATGGGGAATCGTTAAAGGCCCACAAAAGGAGATTAATACTATATCAAACTATACCATTTGGTAAACGTGAAGTCAGATTCTTATAGTTATCACAAAATAGACAGAAAAAACATCAGCTTAACTTAAACGTGATAGTCATCGAGAAATATCTCAGATCAGACGTAGTTAGATCAACACAACGCATTTGCAGAAAAGCAAACGATACGAGTTCGGTAAGTTATCTGTCACGTCAAGCATTTACGGTATTTATTTTAAAGCAATCACATCATAAATGAAGACCTTTATGATTGCCTCTGTCATTGTATTGTATAATCTTGCTTGTACATGTATTTAAACAACATTACCAAATGCTTGAAGAAATGACAGGACAAACCTTTTCGGACTGTAGACCGTAATTGTTTGGATTGGCTGATTCTTCACCTTTGTCCCGGCCACGTTATACGCGCACTTTTAAACGGACCAATCAAAACAGGGAATCGGATCTACCGGAAAATATTTGCAAACAAACTAATTGTTAATCAACACAATTGAATGGGAGACAACTATATTTCAAGCACGCATTAACTTGCTTAAAACGAGTTTACTAAAAAGGGTCTCTATGAAATAATTTTCCAATACCTTTATGACAACAATAACTTAAATCCATATAATCTGTTCAAGTATTTATTTTGTACTTCCTTTCATGTGCCTTTAACTACCCCCCGCCCCGCCCCCACCCCATGTGACAACAAAAAGGAATTTTGCAGTTTTTTAAAGGGTCAAATATAAGGAGTTTAGTAAAGGGGGAACCCTTTTTATCTTAATTACATTGACCTATTTTCCCCCATTAAACCCTAAATGAAATATATACAATGTGTATATCATTTTGCCGCATCTGCAACAGAAGACCAAAAAAAACAACACCAGTGAATGAGAACCAATCGCACCGAATAAATAAACCCATGAACACATAAATGAAAGCGTACCAGCATAGCACACAGTATTTCATGCATTCTTAGACAACGATTGTGTGCAATTGACTCCTCTGTCCCCACTGATGACCAAGACTTTCATGTTTGTAAACAGCCAGTGGTTCGAAAGGTAGCCTTAGTTCTATCGATGAGATACGAGTTTGAATTGAATTCACGACTGCTGTCATATAGCAAACGCATTGTTGAAGTATTTGTAGACCACAGGCAAATAAATCATTACACATAAAGTGTCTTTGTGCTGTGACATCTTACTCCCCAACTGATGCAATATATTCAGTTTATCGGTCATATGCCGCCGTTTTTGACATTTCGTCGTGGTGCACATATCCGTGTTCTGGCGGACCGGAAGCTGGAATCTTTTCCGGTTATGTTTGGCATCAGACACATGTTTCGTAAGTGCCCAGAGACGATTGGTTGCTCGGCTGCTGCTCAGTGTGTACAATACAACCTGAAAGTAAACCAAACATAGCATTAACTTATATCTCTATACAGGAATTTGGCAAACATAGCATTAATTAATATCTCTATACAGGAATTTAGCAAACATAGCATTAATTAATATCTCTATACAGCAATTTGGGACTGGTACAAAATGAAAGCAACAGCATAGGACACTATCAGCTATAAAAAGAAAAATGTATTTCATTACATTTGGGTGAGGCTTTTGTGGCAAGGACTGAATTGATGCTATGAAGCAATCCATGCTTTTCTCTCGTTGATGTTTTAGTCCTTCTGCAGATGTGACCTGGGTACTGTTTTACTATACCGTTTACGCTTAACATTTGCTTAAGTCTAAATAAACACTTCCTCGTATTTCAATATTAGGCGAAGCAATATTGCAAAGTAACACATCATTGATATCGTCTCTCCGAGATGCTTCCATTAATGTGTCACATTGTGATATTGTACTTTCATTAAAGATACTATCCATATGTATCAGTTATGACTTACGCAAATACTTTCCTTAAATCGTTTAGTAAAACGGTACCCAGCTGGTCTTTATTATAGGGTAAGATGGTTAAATAGTCTTATATAGTAAAGCATTCGATGTCATTACGAAAAGTTTCTCCTTTAGACAAAATGATTTTTTAATTCCCATGCTGAAGGGTCTTCATACCAAGTCACTCTGGAGAAAGAGTTGAAATTACTAACTCGTTTGTTGCATTTTAGAAGGCATTTCCCGAGTCTCTTCGGCTTCTAAACCTTTCCATTTCTTCGAGATAAACACCTTCATTTATGCTAAATGAATTGATAACTACAGAAAATACGGAATCATCTTTAATTGCACCTTAAAAGGCTTCAGAAAATAAAAGTGAGAGAATTGCAACAATCACATATGCAAAATGGTGCATAATGCGAAAACGTATAAATTGAACATAAGCATTTCAAATTTACATTCCTTTCTACTCCGAACTTTCTGGAAAACGACTGATACAAGTTAACCGACTATTCGCCATTGAATTGCATTTACAATTTACTACACGAATGACCACAAAAACCAGGAAAGTTAAAGCAGATATCAAGACGTATCCACTGCAAGTGATCGCTCTATCGCACCACCATGGTGCTGACGATGAAATCGGTTGCTTAACTTCCGGTTAAGCGATTTTAGGGTAGGTTCTTACCTATTTTCCTATATTTTCAGACAAGTAACCAAAAAATCTAAAAACATGATTCAAACCTTATCAAATTCCCCCGCCTATAGGTAAAGTTCAAGCTCTGACCTCGTTGAACTGACTGAGGTTTCGTAATTTTTCCTCGCCGAGGCAATTCAAAATTGCGATTCGAAAGTCCGAAACTGCACCATCAGCTAAATATTGCAATAATCTATCCAAACAAGTGTGCAGCAATTCATACCAATTTGTAACTTTGAGAATCATAATTAAACAGAATACCGTTTACCTTGACATAAAATGGCTAATTGAATGGCATTTTACTGGTGTACGAACGTGGTATCGGGAGGATGCAATTTTGAGTTCCTTTGGCCAGAAAAAATGTCTGCAAATTTCACGAATTCAAATCTGAAACTTTATCTATAGGCGGTTGAATTAAATAAGGGTTGACCATGTTTTAAAATGTTTGATAACTTGTCTGTAAATGCAGGAAGGTAGCAAAGACCTAATCTTAAAACGTTAAACCAGAAGATGCGCAACCGATTTCGTTGTCAGCATAAGGATGGAGCGGGAGAATGATCACCGGCCGTGTTATCATGCCCTTAAACAGTTTAACTTTTCTTTTTAACTTTACAAAGATATTTATCGATAAATAGGTAATTCACAACATTTTTCTCATAAAACGTCCAACAGTATCAGTAACAGAATAATGAATTGATACATGTAACCATCCAACTTATTCCCTGACTGCACAATGTATGTCAATAATAATCTGTTTAATATGTAACCCTTTACCAAACGCCAAACTTTCGACTGTCCCAAAATAAAAGAGTTTGCAGATGACATTTCAAATTGTGATAAAATTGGAAAGTAATCTTATGATAGAGTAGAAGACATTTAAGTTTAACCAACTTATTGCCTGTCGATAGAAACGACGGAGGCCCTTTTTGTCCAATACAGGCCCGTAGCATGTCAATAATGATGGCGAAATAATTGGGATTTTCCGGAAGATGTGGTGTGTAAATATTTGCGCATAGCGAACGAACAAACATCGTAAATGCCGAACTAAAATGCGCTACCTCTTTCATGTAAATGATAGAGAAAAGGTCTTCTAGTTCGGCTTTTACGATATGTCTGCGTCAATGATTAGGACAATATGGTCTGTGCATCGTTGTCGGACGATGATTCACTCTTAACTTTGATAGACGTTAACCTTTTGGCAGACGCGAATTTCCATACGAATTAATTTCTCGAACGATAATCGTCCTGAATGTATGACAACTTAATCCTTATAGCGCTGGAACCGATTTCATGCTTATGCCAACAGGTTAGATCCAGGCCAGCCGCCAAGTAAGTTGGCGGCTGACCTGTGACCTTACCTGTTTGCTGCTCTTGGTATCTTCCCTCGACAAAATTAAGCAGATATTTAAGATTTTTCAAAGCAGACTACACAAAACTCTTTTTTAAAAAAATTACCCAGCATTCTACGGGTTAAACCCTTCGTCTGTTTTTTGTTGCCGCTAGCATTATTTCACTACCCACTGAATGACAATGTAACGTGCATTTTCCTGTGATACCGATAATTGAACGCGTTTGCATCAGAAGGTTTGCTGCTAGACCATGTGTTTGAACAGAGTCAAATTAAAGAAAACGTTTATCATGTAAGTCTTTGTGTATCACTTAGTCTTCCCATGCTGCGCCATTGACGGATGATTTCTTTGGAAGCTCCTTCTTTTCCAAAGCGGTTTATTTCGGATATACACAAGAAAAACATATTTCCTTTACATTTGTAACTGCCGCTGTTTTGAAATCGGATAAATAACATGAGTTCATATTTGATCGAATTGGCCCCTGGGGTATCTGCATTTAAAATGTTAACCAATTTAGGAGCACAAGGAAGATAATATTACGATTGCGACTATCATTCGAATGTTCTAATCTCTGAACGCAAAATTATCGGTAAAATCCATAGAATTTTTCATCGACCTGCGGGATTCGTCAGAAAAGAATCTTTCCTAGCGACATAAAAATAAATAAAACAATTCACATATCGTATCATATCTTATGCTTTCCATTTACAAAATGAAAAAGTATCACTTTACGTAACCCTGCATTCGACAATGTGTTCAAATAATGAATGGTATCAAGATCTTCTGGAAATATATCTCAATTAACCTTCTCATAACTTTGTGCTGATGCTTCTAACCTACAAGCATATTCGAGGGTTATGAACTCGGAAAAGAGTCTGGCCAAGAATACAGGAGTCCTGAGTTTGAGACCCGGCTTAGCCAACAAACCAGCCTAGCCAAAAGCCAGCTTAGCCAACAAACCAGCCTAGCCTACAAACCAGCCTAGCCCAAAACCACCTTAGCCAACAAACCAGCCTAGCCAACAAACCAGCCTAGCCTACAAACCAGCCTAGCCAACAAACCAGCTTAGCCTACAAACCAGCCTAGCCTACAAACCAGCCTAGCCAACAAACCAGCCTAGCCTACAAACCAGCCTAGCCAACAAACCAGCTTAGCCAACAAACCAGCCTAGCCAACAAACCAGCCTAGCCAACAAATCAGCGTAGCCAACATAGATTTTCTGGTATTCGACCACCTCACAGAGTGACACAGAGTAAGAGCGTCCGCGAAGTATTTAGAATGTATCCGTTTTGATATCATAAAGGCAAAGGTAAAGGTTTTTGTTTATTATAGTGTGACCCCCAGTTTTGGCTTATGAGACACTTTACACTGATTATACCATGTGCCTCTCAACTTCTACCATTATGCCAGGCGCCATGCAGATTAACCATTAACCATGAATTTAACTAGCTCACGAACCGGTCATTTCGGAACAACTTCCACAGGAAACATTTATCGGTGAAAATGGGAGCAGTTCCCGTGGCACACGATTCGTCGAATTCCTCGTCCCGAGGCGGACGCCTTAACCACTAGAAGAAAGTGACGTCGCATCAGTTTTGCCGCTTACACAAAAGTGGTATTGATGTCTTCCCATCATGTTATTCAAAATTGTTGGGAAAGCAAACCGATAACTATTTCAGGATAGAAGGACAATGTTGATTTTTAAACATAGTAAAATACCTGAATAATTGATTAAGTAATTCTAAACCGCATGTTACGAGTACACAAATGTGCCTTGGCTCCTTAAATGGGGTTCTCAAAGGAGTAGGCCAGCACTCATCCAAGTAACTGAAGCTCCTTGCGAGAATTAGTTCGTGATTTATTTTACAGGGAGGCCGCTTTATTTGAAATATTCCGCGATTCGCTCCTCCCAGGGGAAGAGTACTTTACATCGACCTTGTATGGGCTGCCACTCGAGAGAAAGCGCCTTTGTTATCTTCGAAAAATACAAAAAAATAAAGAATATTAAATTGTGACAAATGGGCAAAAGTGTAGTAATTTAAAACGAATATCATTTTTTTTATCTTTGAAGGGTCCGTTTTACATTTCTGTAAGAAAAAAAAATATATAAAATATTTTTATATTAAAATACCAAGTATGCTCAAGTTTGTCAAACTTTAAAAGTCATGCGATACACATTTGGGAAACTATCTCGAATTTGCCTTTAAGGATTGGACATTTGTCAAAATGTACAATCAGAGATGCTGACATCTGTGGCTGATATTAACATTGGTTAATGTCGGCACTGAAGGCCGTTTGTTTCGGATTCAAACCTCCATTGACAATTCATGTAAAATTGGGCAAAATAATTTTTATTAAGCCGAATATATGCAGATTATCAGAATCAATGAGTAAATTGTCGCTGCGATGTGAGTTGAGATTCGGTGAAGACTGGTCTAAACCTAAAATAATGCACACGAAATAATGTTCGGAAGCAAGTATTTTTAAAGGCGAGCGATGCTAAACCATTCGTGCTTCTGACTTACGTAACATCAAAAGTTTATGCCGTACGTATGTACCTTTGAAGACATTCAGTCTTATTGATAGCAATATATGAATCTGTAAGGCTACCATAGCTTGAAGTATTGCCTTGCTTTTGAAAGTTTGAACTCAGATTACTTGGTAAGGTCATATCAAAGACAAATACAAGAATGAAAGCTTTTGTAATGGGAATACCATCAAGGCCAGAATAATATATTACAGATGAAAAGGATCCAATGAACACCTTGATGTGCCTTACAAATTGTTGAAGAAATGTGCTACATCACAAACATATTGCTCATTAATTCTCATAAGAATACACAAACGTTCTTCGTAAACATTAAGCAATTTTAAGCTAGGGAATGTAAAATCCGACTACAAAAAAAAAAAACAACAACAACAACATATATATAGCAGAGATTGTAGACTATTAACGACTTGTCGGTTTAATTGCATGCGAGTCTGTCTTTAATACACAAGGATCAAACAATCACAAAAAGAGAGGCGGAAATTAACCCTGCAATTTGATACAACCCTGTCTAATTGGGAAACACGCTGATGTTCTGATGTTTTATTTTATTCTAATACCCAATTCATGTTTTATTGCAGCTCCACAGAAACAATAAAACGGAATCAATAAAAAACACGTCTTCCGATGTTTTTGATGTCGCATAAGGACATCACCTTTCGGACTGAGCTTATTACATGTTACCATGGTTGCACAAAGCTACACTCTCATTAAACTCATAGCCAAATTCGTTTGAGACGGAAACTGACCAATTGGAGTCTAGATTTGCTTAAATAAAGGATAGCACCATGGCGATAGCCGTGTTACATAGTCATAAATGATAGCCACTGTTTCAAAAAAATGTGTCCAAGAAATGTTCTATTTTTTCAAACAATGCATCAGAAGAACCTTAGTTCTTTCTGATTTTGATGTTATGTCTACTTCTTATAGAGAATAGATGGTTGGGGTCGTGAATCGGAACTGCTACCGGACAAGGCGTAGGAATATTTTCCGGTGAGCCGAAGGCGAAACGGATTATAATCCGAAGCCGAGCCCGATTACTTTTCCCATTCAAAGACACCATCTTTCTATTCTATTTATCCTGTTACCTTTACGTATTCTTTCAAACAAACAAGAATGACACAAGAAAAAAGGAAACAACAACATAGAAGAGAATGATGTAAGCATTACGTCATGTGTCATGGCGTTCTAATGACGTCATGATTTGTCACGTGCGTGTGTTATTTGCTTAGTGCCGGATATCACAAACGTTATACGGCACCTAGTTATCGGTCCCAAAACGGTACTAGTGACAGGATAAATTGACGAGTGGTCTTGTGTAAAGATGTAAAACTCTGACCCCATGCAGACATTTAAGTTTTATAATAATATAACGTTCTAATAGCAAGTCATAATCAAATGTCGTTATCCAGGCTCATTGACATTATTAGCCAATAATACACACGATTCCTTTCTAGATTTTCCGCATTTTTTGTTCTTGTTGGTATGAAAAATAACGCATGCTACGCTACACGTTTAATTAAGATTCCCTTGTATCAACATGTCAACTTTGCTGTTCGATTGTAGAGTTTGTGCTTATCTTCGTCTGACTTTTGAAACATAATCAATATGGTATTCTTTTTACGCTGCTGTTTGTCATCGAGCAAGATTTCTATTTTGAAAAAAATAGAACAAAAAAATCACTGAGAAAGTCTTTTGAAAAATGTAGTTATGAATCAAAAACAAACGTATATATGTCGGTTCAAAACATAAATAATATTATAACTTCAACTGTATCAGTCGACCACCTTACAAACACATAAATACATTCATTTCTGGGAATATCGAAATGTAGGTAAACCAATTTTTCGTTTGCATCCACCGTGATAAAGGCGTTTAAAAGGGACGATACAAAACATATTTACCTAGGACTAACCTGGAAGGCAATTAAGCTTGTCGAGATTGGTTCCCGAACCCGACACCAAGCTGTGTCTCAGATTCACCATGGACGAGCGTCTGGCGGACAGATAATCATTGTAACCCGGACTGATGAGTTGTCGTTCCTGGATCTCGTACAGCTTCTGGCTAATGTCTTTACCGATCACTTGATCAAACACGTGACTAAGTACGGGGTCGGAGGTTAGGTGCTCCTTGAGGCGTTTGTGGCACCACGTGAACAATAGACTGTCCTCACTGGCGCTGATTGTAACCTGAAATAGAACGGACAGTTCATTCTCCTTCGCAGTGATCTCCCTTTTCATTTTGGTTAGGGGCTCTCTGCTATCACAGAAAAAATCCTTCCAGATCTTGAAGGATTACATTTCTTTCATTATAAAGTTTGATTCGAAATCTGAATACAGCATTTTTTCAATTTAGAAGTTTGACTCTTTTGGTCCAATCATTACAAAAAAGTAATGGCAAAATATGTTTATATGTAAAAAACTGAGAGAAGTTGCTTAAATCGTACTCAAATAAGTTTGTAACCTTATGTTTTTTCTTGTTGGTTCGCAACAAGGTCTCGTAACAGCCAACCAAGGAAAGTTTATTCGATGTAATGAAGCAATAAAGTAGATAAGGTCATGCTCTCAAAGTAACATCCGTGAACAAACTTATTAATATCATGCTTGGTTTAAACCTTTCTTCATAGTTTGAGAACGAAACTCTGAATAGGAAGTTTCTATGGACTATCACATCAGCAGATAATGCCATGTCAAAAATCTCTCTCTTGAAGATAACAAATCGAACTAAGCATTAGTGTAATTCCGAATAAATTGACGACTCTATGTGTAGTCGTTATGAGGGTAGAATGAGGGGAAGAGTTACAATAAAACATTTCGAACAGTTTGATTGCTTCACTTGTGATGTAAGAATCAAACAACTCAGACGCGATTAAATTCGCTTTGCGCCTCAAGGTTGTAATCAAAATACGCTTGATCCACCTTTGATTACAATCAGAATTTCCTCACAAGCAGCAAGGACTCCAATCTGATATCTGATCAATTCTGAAATGTATTAAGCTATGGTTGTTAATAAAGGAGGCTCTCGCAAATAGGATTGTTCCTTCGAATGCTTACTTATGAAAACGTATGTTTACCTCCAAAGATAACAAAATAAATGTTTTGTTTGATTTCTTTTCATAACTACTTAAAGTAACTATCAGTTTATGTTTGTCACGTTGATATCAAATTGTACTTTTTATATGTTTTAGATGATGTACTTTGTACAAGTCTAAAAGTCTGTTCTGTTTTTTCCGTATAACATGACCTCTCTTTACACCAAATACAAAACTGGCAGTAGGTTTTATATCTAATTTCATCAATTTAATGTTTTGTCTGGAGGAAGTAAATACTTCATTCAAAAGAAACTTAGATTTTTCTTATGTCCTCCACGACAAATACATGAGTTGTTTTTCCTGCAGACCTACGCTATACCGAGATAAGACATGGTAAATATTTATATCAAAAATAATAAATCACTTCCGATGGGACACTATTTACAATATTTACAGAGACAATGTGTTTGTTTGACGTTGCAACTGTCACATGGATAATCTAAGAACGAGCCACAATAACCCTAACAAATATACTGGGTGTTTATAGATGACAATATAGCTCGGTTGGCCGGTCATCGAAAAGGGCCGAATGTCCTTCTTAACCCTTAGAATGCTGGGATATTTTCTAAAACAAATTTGTGTCGCCTGCTTTCCAAAACCTTAAATATCTGCTTATTTTTTTCTACTCTTTTTATTGAAGAAAGATACAAAGAGTAGAAAAAAGGTTAGATCACAGGCCAGCCTAATGTTTTCCAGAGTCGTCTGCAACAAACTGGTCAAATGGCGTTATTGTTTGGTAACTGGTTGAGAACACTATGAATTGCAATTTCGCACTGTGAATTCAATCTGTGCTTAGAAAAGGGAGATGCGAATATCTCCCGTGAATACTTAACATTTGATTATAACTATCTCATGCGCTTTTCCAGAAACTTCTTTGTGTCAGGAATCAGTATTGTTAACCGTAAACAGTTATTGTCTTGTCATTAAACTCCACCCCGTTCATCTTATAAAGATTCGTGGTCTTGTGCATTGGTCTGAACATAATTTAACTTCATATGCATCTAGAAAAAGACGGTATATAACTTTAAATGTTAGGACGTTTGTATACCAACGTACTATTGTATGTTTTCATTAAAAGATGTTACGTTAAGGCAATTTAATTCATTCCAATATACAAGGATCAAGAAATTAAATTACTACCTTATCCACAGAACTGTACAGTGTTATTCTATTCTTGGATTGTAACAACCTTCATCAAGGGAATTTCCAGGAAATACAGCACCGCAAGTGTAGTAAACAACTTAATGCATTGCTTTTTAACTGTTCACCCTTCACCAATCTGCAACATTCGGATTTGTACGAGTACATTGTATTACATCTTCCACATCATTCAATATAAAGGGATATGGGAACCGTTTTACTAAACAGTTTACGCTTAAGATTTGCGTAAGTCTAAAACAACAATTTCTCTTAGTTCAATATTGGGCGAAGCAATATTGCAAAGTAACACATCATTGGAATCGTCTTTCCGAGACGCTTCCAATGACATGTCACATTGCAATATTGTACTTTCATTGAATACACTATCCATGTGTATCAGTTATGACTTACGTAAATATTTTCCTTAAGTTGCTTAGTAAAACGGTACCATGGTCTGCAAAGTCTACACACTATTTTTGAACGACTCATGGTGTTATGACAGTTTAATACTTACAAGACAAACTTTGTGTTGTTGATAACCATTGTATGAGTCGACTTAACCCTTTACCAAAGCCAATTAATCGACTGTCCCAAATTGAAAGAGTTTGCAGACGACATTTCAAAATGTGTCGAAATTGAAACATTATCTTCTGATAGGGCTGAAAGCATTGTTGGAAAATGAGAAATTGCTCGTTTAGAAAATTCTGATTGGAAAGGGGCCTTTATTGGCCCTTATTACATAACACAAAAAAGCCATGATTAGTAATCACTTAATTGATAATCAAGGTGACGATCTAAGTGATCACAAAAGTAATCTTAAGCAAATATCTCGGAGCGTGATATCATTGAGAAACAGTGTAATGCTCTTTTTTTACACAACTGGCGTTTATAGGTAGATTAGCCATACTTTTAAATTTTAAACATATTCTTTCCGGATTACATGTACTTTGGTCGTTTTCAGTATACACCGGTCTAAGCCGAAACTATTCGTATTATGGGTATTCTATCTTATGTAGTTCAATCGTCGAGAAGAATTGCTTAGCCATCATTCGGGATATGTGTTGATCTTTGTTTCGGTGATTATATCCCATTCGTCTAGTCTAAAAACGTTTTTGTCGCAACACATTTAAAATCAGCGTTAACAAACGAGCGGGATAATGATCATTCTTATTTGCCATTACACTATCTTGCAGTATTACAGTTTTTGTGAAAATTATGAAGTCTTCCGAATGACTGACTTGAAATTTGTCTGTTGTGATTAAGAAGAGGAAAAGACTAATTGCAGCCTAGTTGCGTTGCTCTGACGTATGAGCCTTGAACGTATCTATTATTTATCGTGGGGTGTTTTACCCGTATAGCACTGAAAGCGAAGTGACTTCATGCTTATGCCGGCAGGTTAGATTCAGGCCAGCAGCCAAGTTAATTGACGGTTGGCCTGTGATCTAACCTGTTTGCTACTCTGAGTATCTTTCCTCATTAGAACTAAGCAGATATTTAAGGTTTTAGAAAGCAGATGACAAAAGAAATCATGTTTTAAAAAGATTACCCATCATTCTAAGGATTATTATCAGCCATGGATTGCCAATTAATTTGTATCAAAAGGTTTCTGGAATGTTTTTCCGCGTTGCATACCTCTATATCTTTTCCTTCATCACGCTCTTAACTAAATCATTACTTTCAAATGATTCTCTTTAACGCTCTTGCGAAACCGGGCTTGGGAAATAATGAAATTTATTTCTCCCTTTTACGGTGATGAGCGCTTCAAACAGATGGCACAGTGAAATTGTAGCTTGCACACTAGTATTTTATAGTTTCTGTCTGCTATTGATTCAATTTGGAAAAGTCATAAAACTACATGGTAAAAATAAAGCGTTTTAGATAGAGTGCATGTTTGATCGCCAATTCGAGGGATTTCTCGTATGAATTATTCCCGTGAAGCCTGATTGACAAGTCTGCTTGCTATGCATTCGTTAAGGCCCCATTCATCTCTGTAATTACAAGTTTGAAACTAGAGGAGATTCACTCAACACGTTATTGATTGTTACCATAAAGGGCCATACATCACCATCAAAACCCGGCGAGAAATGATTTAAGGCAGAATACCAATAGTTCGCAATTTTTTAAACTAATTCTGTAGTCGGAATACTTCGGTCGTTCTCGGTAAACATCGGTTAACTAACATATTAGTGCAAAGTGTTTTTACTGTTTTGACTGTTTACAATTAATTTTTTTGTAGTGATACCTAGTGCAAAGTCGAGACATCATAACTAGGCCGCTCATTTTACCTGCTACCATACAGCAGGGTGCTCCCATTAATCCTAACGGAGGAAGTTACCTAACAACAACAACAACAATGGCGGATTACGAGTTTTCGACCTCAAGTTTAAATGCGTTTTTAGCATGATGTGAACGTTGTTTATTTATCCTTCTAGACCTCTATTTTCGATGCAGCAACTTATTAGGGAAGGGTCTCATGAGAAATAACAACGTGTGGTTTGCTGGCATGGATTAGATATACTTCATGATAATTTTCTTTTCTTAACTCTATATACATTAAGTATCAAGCAAGTTCGTTAACCTTAATTCTGCCTTCTAAGCAAATACTCTAGAATTACAAATAACGTGAGAAACCTAGAGGGACTTCTATGATGACCGCGTCATGCCCTCGATGTGAATTTTATTGATGATTCCACAATGGTGTGTGAATTGGCGATGGAGATTTGAAACCGCAAACAATTGGTTCGACTGCAGTTCGAGGCTCATTATTTCAGTAATGCGACACGACCTATCTATTTAACGGAAAATTAATGTGTGTTGTCAATAAGCTTTTTTTTTCAACGTTGTCATACACTAATTTCATTTTTTTTCTCTTTTCTCTTTTTTTTTTTTAACATCAATGATACTTTAATATACAAATTGCGTGTATGAAGGATTTCTATTAACAAAAGTGTACATCATCGGTATATCATTATATAGCCCATATCAAATTACATTAAATGAAAAAATATAAACAAAAACGTGCTGTTTGTTAATAATCGATGTAAAAGCAAAATGGAAAATACATTTTCGAGATATGCCAATCAATTACGGAAATAAATTGTGTACTGTCACACTGCGTTGTAGAATCATTAAGCCGAGAAAAGTTACCTCACATAGACACAATACAATTTGCCAGCCAAAGATCGGCTGTGCTGCATTCATATTTATATATGCATGACATCTTTAATCCTGCACGATAATCCATAGTTTTCAAAATCGTTCCACAAACGTAAAAACATCAAGAAACAATTATTGACAGAGAATTTTGACAAAATACAACACAAAACTCGAGATACATTCCGGATTTGTAAAGATTACCTGAGTTAAACCCTGCATATATCGTGATTTGACTTTGACATAAGCCTTTGGTAATCTATTTGTAGATTCACTCGTTTTATTCAAAATTTGTTGGTGAAAACGAAAACTCACGCCATCGTCATCCAAAAACCAACAAATATGTACTTGTACATGTTAAGAGCAAGCGATAATTGGCTTTCATTTACAATGTATATAAATAGAAAAGTGATCCGTTAGAAAGGTGCATAACAAGGCTCCATAAACTACGTATATTGACATTAAGACGTTTGTGTATTGCATTTCATGCGTTTGTGGATTGTAAAACATATAAACCTTATTGATCAAGAATATTATGATACGGTAGATTATTATATTTGCAAGTTACGTGATCTCAACATTCCAATATTCTAGCCTTCCATACCAGCGAAAAAACACCGCCTGTAAACGAAACCGATTGATGGTATAGTGGCTATTCAGCCAATAAGTTGTATTCTCTGACATAAAAATTCCGACAGTTTGTTTAACCCATTACCAAACGATAATTGACCACTTTGTTGCAGACGACTCTGGAAAATACTGTGGGAAAAGGAGAACTTGCTTGTCACGACAAATTTCTCCTTTTCCCACAATGCTTTCTATTCTATCGGAAGGTTACCTTCAAATGTCATCACATTTTGAAGTGGCGTCTGCAAACTCTTTCAATTTGGAGACAAAAATCACATCACTCGCTTATATTCTTCAGCATAACATCTTCGTAGATTAAGATTTGACAAATACCTTGACATTTTGATTTATTCAAAGCAAACCACTCCGGCGATCTCGCGTTAAAAGCTCTTTAACAACCATCTGGAGTTGGGCCAATCCACATTAATATATCAAACCCATGTCATTTTAGTGTTGACCACAGGCTATTTGATAATTAATCGACCTGTAATGACACGAAACCTTCAAACTTATAGTTTTCTGATTTCATAGGTATTCATGAATTTTGCTGTTTTTGCTGTTAAATTTAATGTTGTTTTTTCCGTTATTTTTAACATTCAAGTGTTTGTCACGGTTTGGACATTCGCGGGAATAATGATCATTAACATTTTGTTTCTTTTGAGCGTAATAATAAACGAACACAATAAAGAATTGTTTATCAAAATCCTCACATTGAGACAAAACATACTTTGGACATTCTGTAAGAGGTTTATGGCACTTAGTACCCAGTTAATACATATTTGCAAATTCGGATTGCGTCTGTACATCATAATCAATGGCAAGAGCAATGTCTTGCACCGGTCGGCCATTTCATACTGAGATAAGTTCATTAGTTTTGGGTTGTGATTGATTGATACCCAACCAAGAAGATCGGTATGGACCAATCAGAAACCAAGTAGATCGGTATGGACCAATCAGAAACCAAATGGATCGGTATGGACCAATCAGAAACCAGAATCTTTTTTTTTTTTTCCCTCAGATTTTGATGTTTATTTACAAACAAACATATAGTGAAAACTTATGGTCTTCGTGTTAAGAATCATAACTAACCATTTTTCTTAGTTCCGTTAGCAGCTTTGAAGAATTGATCGACTTATCTATTAAAGGTAAAAGACATAAAGCCTCAAAATTGAACAGTGATAGAACGTTAAAAGTTGTTTTCCATCTGTCACTAGCAATATAAGCCTTGTAGATACTTAAGATAGCTAAGTTCAGAATAATGTTTACGTCTGTATGGTGAGGCAAAGCGTAATAATAACCTAAAATAATGTGCTTTAAAGATAGAATATTTTTTATGTTACAAGATTCAAATAGTGTTGTAATATTATTCAAAAAAATGGGTGAATATGGTGACATCTTAAAAAGACGTGCTCAATGTCCGCTTTAGATTTAAAGTCACAAAAGGGTGATTTGGTAATGCGCCATTTAAACCATTTTTTCTGAAAATGAAATTTTATATCATCCAGAATATTGACTTCTGTTTTATTAGTTTGCTGACTTTGGGATGACAAATGAATGAATTCCTTTAGCATCTTTGCTTTCATTAATTTAAAGCACAATTTTGGCAATTAGCAGAATCAATTGTCAACACATTACAGATTCCATTAACGAACAGGCCTGATTTAAAAAAACGGATTATTCAATCAACCACAACCTGGTATGCACAGAGGTATGCTTCGATAGACCAAGTAAATTTGACCATCTTTTGTTTCGTCAGGTTTCACAATCTTGGCCCAGAGTGCATAATGGAATCTTGTGTCAAAGACAACGGGCATACACTACCAACTAAGTCAGACACTATATAAGTCCAAGTTTATTAAGTTGTTGTTACACAAGAAGGTACTGTCGCATTTTATTTAAATGACAAAGCTAAAACATTTCCGACTGACTCCGATACCCATTATATTGTATTCTTAAACATCTCTTTTTAAGGGTTACCTTTGCCAATTCCCACTGAAAGACTTACTGACGACTCATTTGAAGATATATTAGCAGTATTGACTGAACACCATCATAGAATAGAAGTGGCACCACTTGGGGGTATAAAGATCATTGTTCATGAAAATTATATATTAAAACAATTTGAAAATGCTTTTTTAACTAAAGGAATAAGAGTACGGTGGCCGAGTGGTTAAGGCGTTGGACTTAAGTTCCAATGGACGAATGTCCTCGTGGGTTCGAACCCCACCCGTACTATTTTACTTCACTCTTATGCACATCCAAACACTCTTAACTAATCAAAGATTTTATATCAATCACAATATTGACTTTATTCTATTTTATTTTATTAGTTTGCTGACTTTGGGGAAACAAATGAATGAATTCCTTTAGCATCTACGCTTTCCTCGATTCAATGCACAGTTTTAACATTAAGAGTACATTTTTTAACACTGAGCACATTCCATTAACAAATCGGCCTGATTGTTTAAAAGAACGGATCACTTAATTGATTACAGTCTTTAATGCAAGGGATTATGCTTCGATGGACCAAATAAATTTAATCATCTTTGATTTTTTCAGGTTACACAATTTTTGCCCTGATTCCTAAGTGCATAGTCGATCTTGTGCCAACGGGCGTACAATACCAACTAAGTCAGACAACATATAGTCAAAGGTAAATAAGTTGATGTTACACAAAAATAGTTCTGTCGCATTTTATTTAATCGACAATACCTTTATTCTGTACGTCCAAATCTCACATTCTAAGGGTTTCAATTCTCATTGAATGACTTCCTCACTACTCAGTCGTAGATACAGAAGGCGCTATTTACTATACGCCAGAATAGAATAGAAGTGGCATCACTTGGTGGATTAAAAATCAGCATTCAACAAAATTATATATTTATAACAATTCGAAAATGCCTTTAAAACATTTTAATATGAGTACGGTGGTCGAGTGGTTAAGGCGTTGGGCTTAAGTTCCAATGGACGAATGTCCTCGAAGGTTCGTACCCCACCCATACTATTTTACTCCCTTCACATGCATATCAAAATATTACTGACTAATCAAAGACTTTGTGTCGTTCATAATATTGACTATATTTTAGTTAATTAAACTAATTACATATGGGAAAAAATGACTGAATCTTTAAGCATTTACGCTTTCATCAATTCATTGCACCATTTTAGCATTAAGCAGGAACAATGCTTAACACAGAACACATTCCATTAATGAACCGGTCTAAATGTTTAAAAGTAAAGAAAGATCATTTAATTGACCACAGTCTGGGATGCACAGTGGCATACTTTGATAGACCAAGCGAATTCAGTCGTCTTTTGTTTCTTCAGTTTTCACAATCTTGGCTCTGATTCCTAAATGCATAATCGATACTTGTGCCAAAGACATCGGGCGTACTATACCAACTAAGTCCGACAACATAAACATTCCAAGGTTAACAAGTTGCTTATACACAAACAAAGCTCTGTTGCATTTTATTTGAATGAATTTAATAAAAGTGGCATTGCTTGGTGGTTTAAAGATTATTATTTATGAAATTATATATTAAAATCATCCAAAAATGCCCTTTTTGAAATTGTAATAAGAGTACGGTGGCCGAGTGGTTAAGGCGTTGGACTTAAGTTCCAATGGACGAATGTCCTCGTGGGTTCGAACCCCACCCGTACTATTTTACTTGCCACAAATTTATATCCAAACAATATTAACTAATCAATAATTTTATAGCTTCCACAATATTGACTTTATTCAAATTCATTAGTTTGCTAACTTTTAGGAAACAAAGGAAATAATTCATTTAGCGTCTACGCTTTCCTCAATTCAATGCACAATTTTGGCATTAATCTGGAACAATTTTTAACACCGAACACATTCATTTGAAGAACCAGCCTGATTGTTTAAAAGAACGGATCATTCAATTAACTACAGTCTTTGATACAAGGACTTATTCTTCGATAGACCAAGCAAATTAAATAATCTTTTGTTTCTTCATTTTTTATATTCTTGACCCCAAGTCCTAAATGCAAAATCGATTCTTGTGCCCAGGAAAACGGGCGTACACTGACAACTAAGTAAGACAACATAATGTCAAAGTTAATTAGGCTGCTGTTAAACATTTGTCGCATTTTTTCTATATGACAAAGCTACGTCGTTTCCGACTGACTCCGATACACTTTATACTGTATTCTTGAATCTCGAATTCTAAGGGTTATTTTTGTCAACGTTCATTGAAAGACTTCCTCACGACTCAGTCGTAGATACAGTAGGCGGTATTGACTGTACGCCAGACTAGAATAGAAGTGGCCCCACTTGGTGGTTTAAAAAGTATCATTCATGAAAATGATGTATTAAAACAATTTGAAAATGCCTATTACCATTGGAATAAGAGTACTGTGGCAGAGTGGTTAAGGCGGTTGACTTCATTTTCAATGTCCTCGTGTGTTCGAACCCCCACCCGTACTATTTTACTTCCTTCATATGCTCAGCCCACTTCTATTGACTAACATATGATTTCGTATCATTTTCAGTACTGATTATGTTTTATCTTATTAGTTTTCCGAGTTGATGGACAAAATGAATCTATTCATTTTGCCTGTTCGCTTTCTTTAATTTAATGCATACGTTTAGCTTCAAGCAGGGACGATGGTTGTTCAACACCGAACAAGTGGATTAACTAAACAGGCTTGAATGTTTGACAAAACAGATACTTTAATTAAACACTGTCGAAATGTAGAGTGACGCTTCGATAGACCAAAGAATTTTTACCATTTTTTTTTTCAATCTTGTCCCTGTTTCCTAGGTAATTGCATTTAATATAAGAATTCTGAAAGTCATGGAACTGTTGCTACTGTTAAAGGGATTCGAATAAACGCCTTTTACGTACAGAGACATATGCCACTTTGCTTGACCGTTGTTAACGAAAGGGTGAGCAAAACGAGTTATGCCTGACAGCTTATTGAGCAAAGTCGTCAAGTTGGTGTCACACAAAAAACGTGTGCAAACTTCATTTTTATGACGAAGCTTGTACGTTTTTGGCCGACTGCGATACTACATTTAGAATAAACATGTTCGGTTTCTAACATACGCCAGACTAGTATAGAAGGTGAATCAGTTATGATATTTAAACAAATTGGTATATTCAGAGAAATATCCGAGGATGGCCTATATAAATAAACGCAAGTGTACGGAGAATACGGTGGACGAGTGATTAAGGCGTTGGACTTAAGTTCCATTGGACGCATGTCCTCGTGGGTTTGATCCTAACCCGTTCTATTTTACTAGCGACATACAAACCCCAAATAACGGTATCTAATCATTACTTTTGAATACCTCTCAGAAATGTTAGTGTTAGTCTGATGACAACATGTTATGGAAACAATGACGTGAAATGACGTCTCCTACACACTTTCCAAAACAATGAATAAATGTTGTCTTAACTTGGGACAATTTTCAACACCGTATACACTTCTTAATTGAACTGGCCTGAATGTTCGATAGAACGTATCATTCAATTAACCGCAGTCTTGAGTGTACAGAGTGTCGCTTTGATAGAGCAAGGAATTAAATCAATTTCTTCACTTTTAAGCAACTAGAAAATATAAAAAAAAACACAATGAAAACCCTTAAAAAGCACAATGTCATCCTTTAACATCGGTCCCTACGAATTTCACAAATTAAATGTTTTTTTCTTCTTTTAATTTTGCTGTTTGCAGTTGCCTCCAACATGGTTCAGACTCAAAATGTTTCATCTGTAAAGCGGGAAACAATCTAAAACACAAGGTTAGCATTTACACAAAGAGTGTGCACAAGTTCAAAACAACATTCCCCTTTATTTTTAATAGTAAGATGCGCAACATTGCAAAGTAACACATTATTGGAATCGTCTCTCCGAGCCGCTTCCAATAACGTGTTACATACAATATAATACTTTTATTTGCAATGTTTAGTAAAACGTTACCCAGGAGGAACACAAGAAAACGGTGTCATTCTAATCAATTGGTATATATTTAGAGCTTTATACAATATTACTGTTTTACGCATCATCAATGAATACAATGATGCGGTGGCATTGTGTCTTAACTGCTTAATGATCCGTAAAGTATTGTCCACGCATTCGGGAAGAATCATCGAATTTCCATATAGAAGCCAGAGTACTCACATTAACCCTTTACCAAACGCCAAATTTTCGACTGTCCCAAATTGAAAGAGTTTGCAGACGTCATTTCAAAAAGGGATGAAATTGAAAAATAATGTTCAGATGGGATAGAACGAGCAAGTTTTCCTCTTCCAACAGTGTTTTCCAGAGTCGTTTGCAACAAACTGGTCAAACTACCAAACAATGGCGCAACGCGCAGATCGTTAGTGGGCAATTAACCGATGTGTTTCGCACAAAACTTTATTTTGTAAAATACGCAAACATTCATTCCGTGCTTTTTAGGTATATTGTGCCTTCACTAAATAAACAGTTTATACACAAGTAACAGGTAAAAATTACATGACATAAGCGGTAGTACTCCTTTTTAATTACGTAGTTTGCTTACTCATCAAATATTGCATGTACGCCCAAACAAGGAAGTGATTAATTCCTATCAGCGGATCATGATACCTCGTCTCTAGAGACTACCTCCAGCATAATGATAGTTTCACCGTTGCATGATAAGTTGAGATGAACGAAAACAAACCATTCAGACGCACATGAAAAGTTATGTCACGTTAACAAACCGTTAATTACCGTTTAGTGTGTATATTATATTTCTCACTATGCATCTTTTTACATAACTCAGAATCAAACATGCATGCATTCGTGTCCTTCACTCTGACATTCGTCATAGGTCTCTTTAACTTCCTCCGTGCATCTTACGTTTGAAATGATGTTTTATTACAATACTCCATTATTGTATAATCTTTACTCTAAGAACGATGATTTATATGTTCTGACCGTTCTGTTTTCGATGACCCTGAGCACAAAACAAAGGCTGGTCCTGGACAATATCGTTCATTCGGGTATTACTACCAGGAAGTCGAGTTATTCCGAATGGGGCTGGTTTTACCAAGGGAGTTAACTCACTTTTCTGAAAAGGCCTACATTGGGTAAGATCATAATTACTAATTGGTATATCTTTGAAATATTTATTTATCTGTGATATTAGTAGAGTATGTTTTGAATTTGCCTGATTGCCGTTTTACCCATTCTCCCCCAGCCATTTACTATATTCTTACCATTTGCTGCTAATACAAGGCTCAAAAGAGTGTTCATCAACGAGCAAATACTGGTTCTTCGTATAAATTAATCACATTATTTGTTTTCACATTAATTGCGAAGGAAGCTTAAAGCGTGTTCAAAGCAACACTCGAAAACTCCTTTCTGGATACTAAACCAGTATAGTACTCGAATATATTTAATGAAAGTATAATATTTCAACCCTGAAAATAACGACCAATCTTGCAAACTCCTTTATCACGTATGTGTGTGAACGTTGGTGTAGCAATTTTATATGTGATGGGTGAGGTGTGCTAGCTGATATGTGGTTGCTTTGCTGATTCTGCTTTCAGCTATTACCGCTGGCTAAATGGGTGACCAGTCGCAAAGTGAGTCGAGTGAGTAAGTCGTGAATTTATTAAGCGTTTTAATTTTTGACATTTCTAGCAATACTTTTGATTTGAAAAGTTGAAAACCCATGGCAAAATCATTTGAATAGTGCATAGTGCAATTCTCTTTCAGACCTGCCGGCGTCTGTTTCGATTGAAGCTGATGAACATGATAACCGACATATCCCAGCCAAAACATTTCATCTCACTTCCAGGAATTTACCAATAAAACTTTTCCTTCTTTAGCCCATTACCAAACAAAAACGACATTTTACCAGTTTGTTGCGGACGACTCTGGAAAACATTGTGGAAAAAGGAAAAATGGGGCGTAACGAGCAATTTTTCCTTTTCCCACAATGTTTTTCTGCCCTACCAGAAGACTATTTTCCAGTTTCATCGCATATTGAAATATCGTCTGCAAACTCTTTCCATTTCGGACAGTCGACAACTCGGCGTTTGGTAAAGGGTTAATGCGAGATTTCTATACTGATACTTGCTTAACATGGTATCACTATTAAAGTTTATACTCTTTGCACATTTGAATGCATCAAGAGAAATAAATGACTTACCTTTTCAAAACAAACGTTGTTTATGTTTACACTCATTTATCTATAGAATGCGATATCATCCAAAGGCATCAAAGATTCTTCTTCTATGTCGAAAAAGGATCTAATCCATAGGGAAAACGAAATCAATGGATACATGAATGCAGTTATCGAAAAGGGCTCATGTATGTACACGTAGTGAAAATCATATAGAAACTTGAAACCTATTGCTTTTAAACATCTCATTCTAATGTAAGCAAAATACACTTGAATATCATACGAAAACTAAAAACAATAAACCAATATACTTTAACTGCTACATGTATTTACCCCACGATTTTGCAGTTATTCCTTGGGGTTGATACACTATACAATGTTTCGGCTCCAAAGATAACTTCTAACCATGTGGTACTTACATGTTTCAGTTATACGATTCTGGTTTGTTGTTTTACCAATTTTAGGGTATTTGTAAAGATCAAGTACCCGAGCATTGATCAAAACAAGGCGTAGGCACTTACGAGAAACAGGAAAAGGCTGTGAACAATGGAACACGATAAGTTGTGTTGACACATTTCAACAACAACTCAATTTCAACTCATTTTGTTTTCAAAAACATAAAATGACATTTCAAACCAGTTATCATCTTACGCATAGACGACAAACATGACTACTAAAAGAGTTTAAGTTTGCAGACAACTAATTTGATATGTAATGGAAACATCAAACATCTTGAAACTTTGGAATTCTAACACATAGGTTGGATACCTAATACGCCATTAACAATGAATGCAATTGTGGTACGTTTTCAGCAACAAACTTGAAGACAGGGTGATGGATGAACTTGTGAACAGTACTGATTGTTGAGTAGGAACAATGTAGAAATATGTCAAATCGCTTCTTCATAAGTACAGACACTCTTTCTATGTGTTTGCATGAAAGTAACCCCTTTCTTTGTCGTTTGTTAGTGACTTGTCTAAACTTACAATTCAAAGGCATATCTATATCCTTCCCTACCACTTACCGTGTAATATTGGCCCTTAAATTAAATCGTTTTATACCTTATGCTGTAAATATTGTACCTAAGAAATTAAAGTTTTTTCTGTTCTGTTCTGTTCTGTTCTGTTTTGTTTTCTTTTATCTTTTTGCCATGGTGGTATCTAAAGACTTGCAGCAGACGAGATAACGGGAAGTTTCTTTGAAGAAGAGTAACATATAAAAGATCCCACGATAACATGGGATCGGAATACGTCTATCTCATAACCCCATATTACCCCGTACAGTGTTCGTTAAAAGTGGACCTAACCCTTAGAATGCTGGGTAATCTTCCAAAAATCGATTTTGTGTCGTCTGCTTTACAAAACCTTATATCTCTGCTTAATTGTAATGAGAAAAGATACTTAGAGTAGCAAATATGTTAGATCACAGGCCAGCCACCAATTTACTTGGCGGCTAGTCTGGATCTAACCCGTTTGCAGAAGCAGGAAGTCGGTTCCAGCACTATAAGGGCGAACAATAACGTATTTATGAACGCAATGAGGGTCTGGGGACATTTTGGGAATACGAAATGAACCAATCGTGCCCTCCCGTGGTAGACCAACTGTCTATTACGTTTCCAGATATGGATTATCCCTCACTCCCCCGCTACAAAAAGGACCGACTTCTCGTCTTAAATTCAAATGTGACTCAAACTACTTTTTATCTTAAAGAAAGTAAATAATGAGACATAAGGAAAAACACGCCCCTTGGACAATTATTTCTCCTTTTGACTCATTGGGTTATTTTCTTTTACATGTTTATTTTGTGAATATATACTATTGGTTGATTTAGATAAGATCTTAAGCTACCCTATTTCCTTTTCTATATTTGGACCGTTCCTACCGGTATCTTCCTTTCTTTTTCTTTTGTTTCACCGTTCTTAAGTACGATTGTGTGGCTAAAATATGTTTGTTAAATGCCAATACAATTTATGTTATGATTCAAATATCTCAGTAGTTAAATCATGATTTTCTCCTAGATTTCTAATAACAGTTTATCCACACTAAAACTTATTAAATTTATTTTTTCATAATTAACCACTGTTTTCGCAATATATAGTATATTTTACTCCTATACACGGCTATGACCCGCATATCCCGTTGAAGCGTTGGGGCATTTCCTACAAATTATCTAGGCATGGCTTTAGGGAACTGCAATAAATATATTCAGCTCCAGTTTCACATCATTAGAGTAGCCCTCACAGATCTCTCTGAAGAATAACGCAATTTGTATATTAAGGAACACCTGCCGCTTTTTTTGTCTATACTTTATCTGTACTAAATTGTATTGTGGTCAATTTTAGCATTAAACCGGCCACTACCGGACCATGGTTCTAATTACATCCCTTGTTTCACCTTATAACTATATTGATTGGCAATCGGTTTTGTCATTGTATGCACAGCATATCGAGGGTTCAGCGCACGACTATAGTAAGTGCTTCACAACATGAACCGCTTACTAAAGTCGTGCACTGAACCTTGATTTGCCAATCTTTTTGCTAAATATTCAGGGACAGATTGACATATCAAGGTTCAGTGCACGCTATAGTAAGTGGTTACAACATGAACCACTTACTATAGTCTTGCACTGAACCTTGATTTGCCAATCTTTTTCCTAAATATTCAGGGACAGATTGACATATCAAGGTTCAGTGCACGTCTATAGTAAGTGGTTAACAACGTGAACCACTTACTATAGTCTTGCACTGAACCTTGATTTGCCAATCTTTTTCCTAAATATTCAGGGACAGATTGACATATCAAGGTTCAGTGCACGTCTATAGTAAGTGGTTAACAACGTGAACCACTTACTATAGTCTTGCACTGAACCTTGATTTGCCAATCTTTTTGCTAAATATTCAGGGACAGATTGACATATCAAGGTTCAGTACACGACTATAGTAAGTGGTTCACAACATTAACCACTTACTAAAGTCGTGCACTGAACCTTGATTTGCCAATCATTTTGCTAAATATTCAGGGACAGATTGACATATCAAGGTTCAGTACACGACTATAGTAAGTGGTTCACAACATTAACCACTTACTATAGTCTTGCACTGAACCTTGATTTGCCAATCTTTTTGCTAAATATTCAGGGACAGATTGACATATCAAGGTTCAGTACACGACTATAGTAAGTGGTTCACAACATTAACCACGTACTAAAGTCGTGCACTGAACCATCGATATGTACATCCTGACAAAACGAAAGTTTCAAAAAGAACATTATCATATTTAAATAAGGTCCTTTTGGCTACTCAAAATAAAGAAAAACAACGGACGTATGTTGATAAAATATAGAAACTCTAATAATAATAATAATAATAATAATAATAATAATAATAATAATAATAATAATAATAATAATAATAATAATAATAATAATAATAATAATAATAATAATAATAATAATAATAATAATAATAATAATAATAATAATAATAATAATAATAATAATAATAATAATAATAATAATAATAATAATAATAATAATAATAATAATAATAATAATAATAATAAAGACTTTATTTAACGAGGAAACCTATTTGACAATTTAAACTGACAATCTTCCATAAGATCCTCAACAATGAACAAGTGAACAATAAAACTAAAAGACTAAGGATAATTAAGGTATTTTGGCCCATATGTCGTCTCACAGTGAGGTATCAATATGTCTGAGAAAGGTATAAGGAGCAGTGAGGAACAAATGATCTTAAAACTAAATGAAAGATGAAGACAACTTATCAAGCAACTTAATACTTGTCAAACACATTTGATACCCCACTAAGACCTTGTATTTGATATAAGTTTACTTTCGGCAATGGAATACATTCAACGTCGTAGGCAAATCCCCCAAGGTTACGGTCATTTACTAAAAGCTATCGATCATTGTTTGAATTCTGAGACCCCCATCAAATAAAATGCCCAAGGACGACTCTAAGGTCGTTTCATCGAACCTTGGTTCGAAAGAAAATCGACTATAGACCTGTTTCGTTCCCATCTAAATGCCATTTGTCGTTATTGAATTATTTCCAGAGAAAGGTCTAAGCGCTGGACCAAAACGAATGGCTCCGTCGTAACGTCGAAGTAATGACCAGTAACGGGGGTTCTGGAAAACATAAAGAGACCTTTCATGTGCCATTATTTACTGGGAACGCGTCTGGCAAACCGACTCATGATGGACGATTCTCCCCTCGGAAACAACAAGTTTCTCCCTAACCATAACCCAATCCCAAAACTGTGACTATTCCAACCACAACCGACAACTACATATACTCGGCAATATCATGATTTCTATGCGTAAATGCGTAAAAACCTTTCCATTACCCCACATTCGGACGAGTAATTGTTATGATTCAGGTTGCAGAATCGAGGCTGATTAATCTAAGCTGTTAGAACTTACCTTACAATCGATATAAAATAAATTATTTTATGTTATGCTTTTTTTTTCCTTTGCTTGTTTAATCATGACTTTTTTGTAAGGTGTATTAGTGGATGGACCCCCAACCCTATTACACCTATGACGAGGACTGCATAGCAGTCATAATTGAAAAAATATATCTTAATCTCAATAAAGTGTCTTTTTTATTTTGGATTTAGACTAGAGTCAGTAATTGCATAAGAGAGGTAAGACTGGTTTGAGATTAGTTACGTTATATAGATCCGTATCAAGGACAAACTAAACAATTTATTCAATCATTAGAATGTTATCTCCTTAACAACTCGCGCATCAATGGTTGTTGCGCCGGTGTTCCATAAAATCGATTATATAATCCACCAAACGAGTGATACAACTTCCAATACAGGAGCGATACGAGATGTATTTTCTATAGAGTATAACAAACTTATTCCGACACTGGGCTCAGTGCCATATCGGTCATATCCTAACACAACGTATATTCAGATAATTGTAAAGATATTTGTTTTGGAGCCAGCTTGGTCGTCCAGTACATGCCTATACAGTGAAGCCTCGTTTATCCGGACCCCGGTCTCGCAATCCGAACGAAATTGTAAGGGAACAGAATTATTTCACCAGTTTGTTGCAGACAACTTTCGAAAACATTGTGGGAAAAGAAGAAATTTCTCGTGACGAGCAATTTCTCCTTTTTCCACAATGTTTCTGCCATATCAGAAGATTATTTTTGAATTTCATTACGTTTTGAAATGACGTCTGCAAACTCTTTCATTTTGGGACGGTCGACAATTTGGCGTTTGCTAAAGTGTTATAAATATACACGTGCATACAGACCGTTTATGTCTTAATGTGTATAAGAACATGCTCTGTTTCATTAGTCCGGATGATTCGGTAATCCGGACATTTTGTTGGGAACGGATGTGTTCGGATTAACGAGATATCACTGTACAGGGAATATTCTCTCAAATTCAGAATAGCGTTTACTTTTAGTAAATTGTGTAAGTTCTAGCATAATTGGCACTCATCATGGACATACGATTCTTTTAAAAGTAACTAAAGAGTAACTGAGAGGGTTACATGTTAAAATGATGACTTTTAAAAGAGTTAAAACGAGGTCATCGGGGAATTGCTGAGGTAAATTTCTTCTAATGTCGGAGAGGAATGAAATCAGAGAAATATCCTATTTGCTTTTGTTTGATAAATGATGGAAACTTTAAATGTATCACGTGAATTTCCTAACCAGGTTCCCGACACTCATTTTTACGAAAGCTCATCGCTATAGTTTTATAGACATAACTCGGATGTAAACAAAGAAGTCAAATGGCGTGCTACACAGATCGCGAAAATAACGCTTTGAAACAACGCATATAAATATTACAGTCGTTATAGTGTCATAATAATGTGGGGTTTTGTTATTTTTTAACATATTTGTTCATACTTAATAACTCATTTTACCCAGTTTCAAAACCCATGTCGGAGTTTCAGTCACATTCACATTTTTTTCTTCGCAATTCAAGGGTAAGGACATTTGTATAACGTAGACATAACGTTACGAATCTTTGTGGGACAAGGCCCTTGACCATAATACCCCTTTGAGGATCAAACAATACTCCTCTTACCCTGTACTCAATTATGATAAAGGATTAGTTTAGCATAATAGGTTAAAGTTCTATGGGACATTTCGCTTGTTTCATGTAGAGCGAAAAAATATATAGCTAAGCCGATCGGCTGGTCAATGTACATTAACCTAGCGCCGAATCAATACCCAAATACAATTATGTTGCTTATGTACCAAAATATTTTTATCCTAATACCCAGCTAAAGAAAATAGGAAGATGAGAAAAAAACAGGTTGTCACCCAAAAACCCTCAAAACAAAAAATGCTTTCTGTACTATGAGAAGAGGGTTCGGTCTTCAAAACAACCGACCATGGTGACCTTTGCACAATCTAATTTCTTGCTAATCAAGAAACAACGAACCATTCTAGAACCGGAAATAACACTTGTCATTTCCGGTTCACGTCCGATTTTTCGAATTAGCTGAACTGCACCCTGCATAACACAGCCTGGTTCAATAGAAAGGGCAAATAGGGATATCAGTGCTCGTCCGCAATCAGACGCTTCGTTTTTTTAACTTTCGTCTTCTGTCAGATCGGAGGATTAGGATCTATAATGACTAGGTGTGGTGAGCACGTGACCTATAGTTACGAAAAATGTCCGAAAAAGATGGCCGCGCCAAAGGTATATATGTGCTTTTTTCAGCATATTACTTTTTTCCCACCATTTTGTATACGCCATGTTCCGACCATCGACTTTCCGGTTCTGTTGGTATATGATAACCCATGGTTTATAACGGCGTTACGTCTAATACTAGGTAGAGAAATCGCAGTCGGTGGGTGATGTTTCTAGATAATTAGCATCTCTTGACTCAATATTCTCTGCAGGTTGTTAGAGCGAACAGCAATGTAAAAATGGAAACAACATCCACCGGCGGTTGCAGAAAATTGATCGTCGGACCAAGACATATATAAGATAGTGGAAAACAAACGTAATCCGTTGAAAAAATGCATAAACACCTGCTTATTCACGAAAAACGCCATTTGCAAATCTGTTTTATGTCGTAAATATTGACTACGTGATCACTGCGCCAGGCAGATATGGATACCAATGCTCGCTCACTTGCAAGCGCTTTGTTTTCTAAACGCAGTCTTGTGTCAGATCGGAGAATAATGATCTAGAATGATTGTCTCATGCCCCACCGGATTTATTTTACATTATTTATATTATCATAGAATTCAAGTCAAAGGTGGTAACACTTTATCTGACCATCAGCATCATAACCGTTTCGTACTACTGGTCTAAGGTATTGAGCGCTGTGAAATGAAGCGAGTGTCAAATTCTATCTGTATTAATCTGCTAAGTTGGCTCAAAACGTCCAACGTTCGTTTGACAGTATAAGCCAGGCGCATTATCCAAACCGTTCCATTCCATCCAACTTGTTTCTTAAAACGTACTTAAATATTGGTCATAAAAAGTAAACTGTTGTTAAATTGTTAAAATTACTATCGTCACATGATCGCAGTGTCAAAACCGTTTCATAATCTTTTTCAAAGAAACTCTTACCCATTTCGATCATTTCGTGGAACGGAAATAAAAGGTCATTGTTTACAAAATATAGCGATTCCTATATGTGCAAAATTGATGTACTACATCACCACTACACGGTTATGAAAGGATGTGAGAACTGTATCAATAGATTAGTTTTCTTAAACTTAAAAGGATTATTTCACATATGGGGATTTCAACGCTTAAGAATTAATTGTATTTTACCGATTAAATGACAAAATAGATTCATAAGATAACAAAAGATTAGATAAGTGACAGCTTTCCAACTCTAGATAGATCATTTGCATTGCAGATATTGCAGACTGATTCGACGGGTGTTCCGTAAACAAGCTAAACTTAGAAAAAGAGGTGCTATTTTAAGACACCATCGTGTGACGTTAGAAAGGTGTGCGAGAAAGAACTTCTGTGATTATTTATAAAACGGATTTCCCATAGAGGCTATTAGTGCCGAGAAAGCACATTCAACATGATAAGACGAATCTGTGAATAAACACCTTTAAATTTGAACATTTAAAGTTCTTTTGATGAATCAAACAGGTCATTAGTCTTCTCACCTGGAATGTTTGTTCGTTGCTATCATCCTTAACACAGTCATACTCCGGTGAATCCACAAAATGATTGGCTTCTATACTGTGTAGGTATACGTCTTCGAATGATACCTTTAACCTAGAAAAGAAATGAGGAACATAGATTCGTTCTTACACGAAGTGATTAGTTCGGTGAACCAAAAAAGGATAGCCATACAAAAAAAATTACTTCGGTGAGTCTATAATACAATTGACTTCTATACTGTGCAGGTATGAGTCTTATAATGATACCTTTAACATAGAAAAGAAACAAGGAACGTAAATTAGTCCGTAAACGAAGAGATCACTTCGCTGATCCCTTAAAAAAGTATAGGCATTTATAATGTGTAGGCATGAGTCTTCGAATGCTACCTTTGAAGAATGAAGAAACATTAAATGATACGTTTGTTAACTGATTGTTTAATTTGTAATTGATCTGGGTTTTTCCCCTTTTTTTCTTTTTATCAAATATCGTTTTTAGAAAACACATTTTAGATTTACATTATTCTTTGACTATATGTCGACTTCCCCTTCCAAATAGGTGTGACTAACAACGTTTAACAAATCGGAAAAGAAGATAAGTGGGTCCAATAAAAATTCAAGATTTAGTAATGCCTGTAGATGGGATTTCCACTTGTTTAAGACGTCGTGGATGCCAGTTGCCATTACCGAACTCAATCGATAGGGATTCGTAAAGGACTTGCGATAAATATGCTTGGATTTGCCTTCCTGCTACCTACTTACAGGAGAGGTCATGGTGTCTAGAAGAAGCCTTTAATGTGTTTTACCTATTTATGAATGAGTTTTACACGTTTCTGGGTGGACCTTGTAAAACCATTGTGATGAAGTGAAACATGTAAACTTAATTATTGTCGATTACAATGGCTTTCACAAAAGTCCGTATTAGGAACCCGGGGAAGCATATCTTGGCAGATATATGCGTGACTTTATCAAGAAAACACCCAAGAACTCCTTTTTTGTCTAGACTGTTAAAGTGAATGAATTGATTTATGTTTACCTTTCTTGTCAATATTCATACGGAACTACGTCCCTGTTATAGACGATAATCAACTAGATGTTGTTCAAAGAAGAAGTAGATCATTCATGTCAGGTCCTTTGGCAATGACATTTTCGACTTTTT
Organism: Cerastoderma edule; assembly: GCA_947846245.1. Taxonomy (NCBI): domain Eukaryota; kingdom Metazoa; phylum Mollusca; class Bivalvia; order Cardiida; family Cardiidae; genus Cerastoderma; species Cerastoderma edule. The sequence continues at coordinate 47,471,627 of OX401407.1, read as the reverse complement.
GATGAAAACGAAATAAAGCAAAACAAAATGAAACGAGTTTAAAATGGGTCCGGGTCAGACACATTAAGGCACTTCTTTCCCATTTAATCGAGCCAGATTGCGCCAACATGTATCATGTAGCGCAAAACTAAAGACGTATATTTTGAATCAATTATTAGGAGTTATAAGCGCTCATATTCACAACTCTGGTTGAAGTAAAGCAAGTTCGCATGCACATTAAATGTATACTGAGTTTGAAACAGTCTAAATAATCATGATTTTGAGCAGAAAAACAACCATTATTGAATAAAAGACTTCGATGTCGGGAACGTGAGCTGGGTTTAGACCGTCGTGAGACAGGTTAGTTTCAGTGCTTTTTAACATGCCTAAAAAGCAATAATCTGGCTTTAAAACCAAGAAACTTCATCAAATTTGCAATTATTTTTTCTAAAAAATAGTTTACGACAATTGTAAATCAAGACAAATTCGCTTTAATGATTTGTAGACACTTAAGTGACAAAAGAAGGAAGAAAGCAAGCACTCGTAGAGAGTCTTAAAAACACACTGAAGATTCTTCAACAAGAGACAAGTCTACAATGCGAATTCACAAGGAGTAAGTTGTCTATAGTATCGCGTTTGTCAACGTAATTCTGTGTCATCTCTAGCAAGGACCAGTGTGACAAAAAGGAAATAACTACTGGAGATGGTTTTTGAATCAAATATCACATGTACAATACAAAAGGACGATGTATAATCGAAACTGACTACATTAAATCATTACTAAACAATAACGACATTTTACAACTTTGTTGCAGACGACTCTGGAAAACACAGTGGGAAAGTGAGGAATTGCTCGTAACGAGCTATTTCTCCTTTTCCTACAATGTTTTCTGCCCTATCAGAAGATTATTTTTCAATTTCATCCCAATAAAAATTGTCGTCTGCAAACTCTTTCAATTTGGGACAGTCTAAAATTCGGCGTTTGGTAAAGGGTTAAATAAGACAACAGTGCGTGTGTGTTTAAATAGTTTAATCGCCTTAAGTGAATTATCGCGTCTGTCTGCTCGGCATTGACCCAATTCGTTCCCGTTTTCCCAACATTAACCCCGTGATTTGTCTTGTACGAGAGTCTTTATACGGGCGATTTACCGAGATTCCTAAGTATAGTATACATATTAGAAGTCAAGGTTTATCACTTTTCAGAGATAAACACTTTTTAGTTAGCTTCATAATTGCATATTTATATCTTTCAATATTTCAACGGAAAATTGCAATTCAGATACATATATATTTCATTATGAAAAATATTGAAGAATTTATCGCACTTGTATCTGAAGGAGAGTTTAGTTACGTACACTTAATATTTCTACCAAAATTGGTTTATAAGGGAAGATTTGCCAAACGAAATCAGCTACTGACAGACTTCGAACACCATCCCCTTGACAATTGTCAAACGATATTCCCCTGATCCGTACTTACCTAAGCGTTATGATAAAATAATGGTACCATTGTATATTCCGAAATACAATGTTGTCGTTCCGTTTGAAGCTTGTTCAATGCCACTCTCGAAGTCTGCTTTCTGGTGCTAAACCAGTACTCGCGACGATTTGTTGGTTTGTCCCGGAAATTTCCACCTTGCATAACGGAGATTAGAACACAGAACCCTCTGTATAAGAGGCTGACGTTCCACCTCTGCACCACTGTGGTTTTGTTTGTTTTATTCAAGTAAAGGTTTGGAAAGTAACAATATCCTTTAAAGTTTGGCTTTATCCAAACTGTGTTCAATTAGTTCAAGTCTTTACATAAATTTCAGCCACATCAAGTCAGTAAAGGTACACTTTTATTCAAAATAGCATGTTTCTATACAGTAGAGTGATTTTTTCCATTCATCAGTAATATTATAAATACATTCAGTTCAATAACACATTTCGTTCACATTCGGTGAATGCGTGTACATAATGCAAACGAAGTATTTCTGGAAAGCTATTACAGTGCATTTCGTTTTCATTTTTGTATCATTTGTTGCCAATATATTCTGTTAAATATGCTTCGGAACAAACCCATACCCATATACTACGGAAATGTTAAAGGATTTACCCTATCACGCTTAATAACTGTTTACGGAAACACTGACTCATTATCGAAGCTCTAATTCCGTGATAACAGTAAATCTGTGTCACGCCAATCCCGATAGCTGTAAGGCATTTAGTTTGAGACGCTCACGAGGGACGTGAATTAACCCTTTGAACCGACTTCATACTAAGACAAATAAGTTAGATCCAGACAAGCTGCCAAGTAAATTGGCGACCGGCCTGTGATCTAACCTGTTTGCTACTCTGAGTATTTTTCCTCATCAAAATTAAACAGAATTTTAAGGTTTTGAAAAGCAGACGACAAAAAAAAATATTTTTTGAAATTTACCCAGCATTGTAAGGGTTAATAACTGTTTACGGAAACAACTCATTATCGAAGCTCTATTTCCGTGAGAGAGTTGAAATCTGTGTCACGCCAATCCCGAAAGCTGTGATGCATTTAGTTAGAGACGCTCACGAAGGACGTGAATTAACCCTTATAGTGCTGGAACTGACTTCATGCTTAAATAGGTTAGATCCAGGCCAGCCGCCAAGTTAAATGAGTTGGCCTGTGATCTAACCTGTTTGCCACACTGACTGCCTTTCCTCAACAAAATTAAGCAGATATGCAAGGTTTTGGAAAGCAGAAGACACAAAAAATCTATATCTAGAAAATCATTCAGCATTCTAAGAGTTAACCTTCGGCCGTAGACAAGATCGACACTGCTGAAAGCCGTTCTATTGCATTATCCCCCCATTAGTCTGGGGATTTATTCAAATACACGGAGATTTACGGAATGTGTCGCCGACAGTGCACGGTTGGTTTATCCGTTTGGTATACGAACTCTCGTCTTTATCCCTCACTCCATTAAACCGCAATTTGGTGGGTTTACTGTGGAAGGGTTTGGAAACTTTTGTGACAAAAGGATCAAGGGTTCATTGTGAACCATTCATCCTTTTGTCACAATGTTTTAATTAAATATGATAGAGAAATATGTTTTATACATACTGAATTTGCTTTTGATTTATACCAGTCCCCATCCCAAATGGAAATCATTTAACTAATTCACAGTGAAGGCATTTAGAATACTTCTCACTTAAAAAGAATTCTTTATTTCCATATTTACATACTGATTCTTACTCTTCAGTTGACATTTGCGTTTTTTTTAACACCGTTGAATTTTTAAAACTAAAGCGGAAAAACGTTGCTAATAGCTCCTTAACATGAGTCTTGGTAATGTGGGAGATCATTGCGACAGTCAAAGTTAATTCTATGTTACATATGGCTTGCAGTGGTTTGGGTAACTGAGACCATGTTGAAAAAGATTATTGCAAAACGATATTATTTTCTACATCAAACTAAAAGATATGTTTGTTCGTCTCTAACCTATTATCATCGTTTTATCTTGCCAATTTTAACCGAGTTTTTGCGGCTGTAAGGCTCACCCAACTGCATGGTTCATCGTTTTTAAATAGACAAAGTGAAAGCTGCCGTTGGCCAGCAATACACTTGATTACTGCTTTTATAAAAAAAATATATAAAAAATATGCGTAAGTTTAAAGCAACATTCCTTCCTATTCCAATGATGTGCAACATTAACATATTGTACTTTTATCTAGGATGATATCCATATAAGCCAATTTCGTCTTAAGTAAGCCATTCGATAAAACGGTACCTAGGACTTCTCAAACCATAACATTGTAAGTCAAAATTGATAGCAATACCAGAAATATCAAGAAGCTTTTTGCTTTAAAATAATGTCAGAAATTAACCATTACATTTAATTATTTCGATTTCAGATATACAAACTACAATAAAAAAAGGAAAATTGTTGAACACCGTATGAGGGAATCATTTAACAAGATGTTTTCTGGTGGATTTACCATGGAGGAATTGATCAAAGTGCATTCACCCTTCGGACCAACTCCGAAAGAAAAATAAAATCCCAAAAGGAAAATGAAGGTAACATACCAATTCATAAATTGACTCATTTCATTAAGCATTGTCGTGAAGTCGACCACAAGTTATATCAGTTTATGGGATTGACATGCTTTCACACCGGTTAAAGGGTTGAAAGATTACAGTTTAACAGCCCGATTACATCGGCCCAAACACTTGGCACCAGTATTCCCCTATTTGCAACCTTCAGACCAAAAGGACGTTTCTTCTTGATAGAGACGAAAGAGAAACGATCTTTCTGACTTTCCAGCGACACCGTGTGATAGGGACCAGTGATTGTATAGAACGCAGACAATGACGAATGGGTTCTGTCTCGGCAATTCGTTTCCCGGCCACAAGAGTTCACATCGCGCCATTTCTCAAAGGGAAATCTTTAGAGAGCACAATCGACACTTCGAGGGTTCAGCGCAATACTATAGCGACTATACGTTTGTGAAGCACTTACTATTGTCTTGCGCTGAACCCTTGACTTGGCTTGCCTCTAACTGAAAGTTCCTATGACGACGGTTCGGGGAGATGTACTAGTAATGTACGTGCAACATGTTTGGCTAGTTAGGAGTGTAAGTATTAAAGGCTCATAAAAGGAGATGAGTACAAATAAATTACTAAAAAAATATATAGAGTTATTTTGAATATTTTCATAAAAGTCTTGAAGAATAATTTAAGAATGCTGTGAAACCATATTTAAGTAACTCCTTTAGCATAAGTTATTTTGTGATTGAAATATATTGTGTCCGTTTTAATCGTGTTTATCAACAATCGGTTTGTTTACATATTCAAAATAACGAATTCTGATTGGTCGGTTCAACAATGGGTGTATTATTTGACCAGGTCAGAGTTCAAGAATCAGGCAATCTGAATTATTAAACTGTCTAATCTGGGTCATTTCTCATTGAATTTCAAATTTACATTGTGCTGGTGGTTTATTTGGTGATAACTATTTGAATCTGACCAATAGTTTACCAAATAATATAGTTTGGTTTAGCATTACTCTCCTTTTATGAGCCTTTAGATCACTTTGGAAATCGTGTGCCTTATACAGCTGATGATCCTTTGTTTGATACTTCTGAGAAATTTTCGTAGAAAAAATAGAACTTACATAGTATTATTGTCCACTTCTAGGAAAATGTATCCTTTTTGTAATAACAGCACGGTCTCTTCAATCGTTGTACAAATTTCTTACTTAACACTGCAAGCTCAAAACCATACATAAAAACCTAATCTATTCCAATACACCAGACATTTTGCTTATTTCAGTTTGTTGCTTGGGACCGGTTTAAAAATCGCATTACTTAAAAGACCTATATGTTTGTATTAAAGTGTATGCCCTCCAAGAGTGAAAATTCCGTAGATCATTCCACTGAAGGAGAGCTACACTATTGCATGTTTATGTTCAAACGCATATTCAAAGAGCGAATATTTAAGAAGACCAAATAATTTCAACGAACATGGAGACAATCATTCATTTTAAAAATTCGACATTCTTTATGAGTTTTTTAAGTATAAAACAACGTTTTGCCGATGAAATAAGAGTCAGTTTCGTAGTAATTATAACCGTTAAAGATGACATTTTAATCAATCATGCATCTTAACAATGGGATGTTTCCAGTTTTTGAGGGTTCCGTTGTTTTGTCTTAAAACAGTTTGAACAGGGAAATATCTCGAAGCTATCCAATACTATTTCAATGTCATCCATCAGATAGAAATAAAGCACTCTTAAGATGTATCGCTGGTGGGTATGGAAATGACGTCTATTCACCGAAATCTATTAAATTCATGAATAACACGAAAACAAAGAATTGTAACCTGAATTAGATACGTTTCCTAAGTCTCCAAAGATTATGCTTCGATTAAATACGAAATAATCGAAACATCAAATATTTACGGTGGCATAGAGGTGACATGTATGCGTTTTTTTTTGTGAGTGTTCCAAAAAAAGAAAGTCGAAATAACGAAAAATTAAGTCGTTATTTCGAGTTAGAAAGTCGAAATAACAAGATAACTAAGTCGTTATTTCGACTTACTAACTCGAATTAACGAGATAACTAAGTCGTTATTTCGACTTACTAACTGGAAATAACGAGATAGTTAAGTCGTTATCTACTTACTAACTCGAAATAACGAGATAGTTAAGTCGTTATTACGAGTTAGTTGACCGATCAGATTACTCACTCTTTAACTTAAAGTATAATGTACCCGCGTGCGTACAAAAAACAGGAGTGGTTAACATTGTGTCACTCTGTACGTCACTTCACATAAATTCGCTGAATACAACGAACCATCTGATTGGTCAACTAACTCGTTATAACGACTTAACTATCTTGTTATTTCGACTTACTTACTCGAAATAACGACTTAATTATCTCGTTATTTCGAGTCAGTAAGTCGAAATAACGACTTAGTTATCTCGTTATTTCGACTTACTAATACTAACTCGAAATAACGACTTAATTTTTCTTTATTTCTTTTTTAAACTTGAAAAAAAAATCGCATACATGTCACCTCTATGCCACCGTAAATATTACACGCTAATACTTTATCAACCCATTGAAGTTTACATTATGCTTAGATGAAAAACGAAATAAAGCTTTATCGTTATGATATGCCGTCTAACCTCAAATATTGGTCATTTACAATGTCTTAACGTAAACCTTTACAAATAGTTTCGAGCAACAAAGTCTTTTAGGATTAACGAGTCCATACATTTATTGTGTTATGTAGGAACGTTGTGTTGCATTTATGTTGACATGCGTCGGACAAGATCCGGTCGTTATGAGCGTCTATGCGTCGACCCTTTACCAAACACCAAATTTTCGACAGAAAGAGTTTGCAGACGACATTTCAAAATGTTATGAAATTGAAAACCAATCATATGATAAGACAGAAAACATTGTGAGAAAAAGAGAATTTTCTCATTAAAAGCAATTTCTCCTTTTTCTCACAATTTTTTCTAAAGTCGTCTGCAACAAACTGGTCAAATGTCGGTAATGTGGTAAATGAATATCAATAGAGTTTCATGAGCGGCAATGCGTTAAAAGCCTTCCAAGTTTCACGATTTAACTCTTATAGTGCTTGATCCGACGTCATGCTTATGCAAACATGTTAGATCCAGGCCAGACGCCAGGTAAATTGGCGTTTAGCCGGTGATCTAACCTATTTGCTAATCTGAGTATCTTTCCTCATCAAAATTAAGCAGATATTTAAGGTTTTGGAAATCAAACGACACAAAGTTCACTTTTTAGAAAATTGCCCAGCATTCTAAGGGTTAACAATTAACCAATAGAGCCGCTTCTGAAAACAAGACAATTTATCATCATCATCATCTGTTGTAATCACGTTAGTCTGCCCGGAGTAAACTACTAGTTGGCACGGAAGTTCTATTACATTCGTGTTACCAGAAAATCAACATAAATATAACGGAATACCTTTATGTGTAAGAACTATTTCCTTTATATTCATATGGGGATTTACATTTACAAATATGACAGTTATGTTGCGATACCCAACTCTAAATGATGGAGCAATACCCCATACTTAACTGCCCATAAAGGCTGATAAAGCCAGGTAGAACATTTGGCACTCCGTAAGTCAATCGGGAGACAGACTGCCTTCATAAAAGTCCAAATGGCTTCACTTGGATTTAAACCCACGCAGAGGGGGGACATGTGATTCCAAGTCTAACTAATAGGCCATGGAGACCCCGAGTAAAATTAGATACGGTCATTGGACATATATTTTGATAGACATACTTTATTGTTATCGATCGAACAGTTAGGGAGTTCCTGAATGAATGCACGTCTAATTCAATTCTTTTTCAATGTCGATCAATGGAACAAGTAAGCGAAGGTGTCAGAAAAAGGAGATAGAGACCTTCGGGAGATCTATGTCGTAGTGACCGCAGCAAATAGTTTGTATCTATTTTTTAATGAAAACAAAATAAACATAACGCTGTGTACCCGGTCAATTGCTCTCCAATATACACTCGTCATTAATTACAACAATTAAAAAAAAAGGGAAATCGATCGAGTCAAGTACAACACAACACCACGCCGATGGCTGATGACGTATTATGACGTATCACTATGATTTTCAACTAATTTGACATTGGATGGTCTGTTTGTTTGGCAAAATGTTGGTCAACACGATATTTGTCTTTCCCTTATTGAAAGCTCTATTTATTTGAGAGGGCAGTAAGTCTAAATTAACGTGTACCTCAATAATGAGAGTATACCACTCGCACTTGCAACACTGTATACCACTCCCTGGTTCAAATGATGGATTGAGGGGTCAGGGGTTTAAGCTTTTTGTTCTAATGAAACCAGTTTCCCAGTCTAATCTATTTATAGACGTCTCCGAAAGTAAAAGAGGCAGACATAAAACAAGGAGCCGATCCTTTTACTGCAGTCCGTCTTGATGCGGAACAATAAAACGCCTGTCTACAGGAGATTGTGCGCGGTTTTATGGCAGGATCTAACATGATACGGACCGCATGCAGGGAAAATCGAGTGTTGGACAACTCCACCTCTGGACCATATCCCTTTCGGACAAATTCGCCTCAGGGCAATACTCCCTTTCGGACAACTCCCCCTCTCGACAATACCCCATCGGACAACTCCCACTCTCGACAAAACCCCATCGGACAAATTCACCTCAAGACAATACCCTTTTCGGACAGCTTCCCCTCTGGACAATACCCCCTTCGGACAAATTCGCCTCAGGATAATACCCCTTTCGGACATCTTCCCCTCTGGACAATACCCCTTCGGACAAATTCGCCTCAGGACAATATCCCTTTCGGACAACTCCCCGTCTGGACAATACCCCCTTCGGACAACTCCCCCTCTGGACAATACCCCCTTCGGACAAATTCGCCTCAGGATAATACCCCTTTCGGACAACTCCCCCTCTGGAAAAGACCCCCTTCGGACAAATTTGCCTCAGGATAATACCTTCTTTGGACAGCTCCCCCTCTGGACAATACCCATTCGGACAAATTCGCCTCCTGACAATACCCCTTCGGACAAATTCGCCTACTGACAATACTCCTTTCGGACAAATTGGCCTCAGGAAAATTGTCCCTCCAACACTTAAAGTTACCTTAACCATAACCCCTTACACTAACCCTAACCCTTGCTTAGATGAATTGATAATATCAGATTTAACGTATGGAGGGAATTTGTCCGCCGTTACAAAAACGTAAATGGTGTTTTGTCCTAGGGGTTACTGTCTTTTGGGGTTACTCTGCTAAGAAGGCATCGTTTGTACCCCGAAAAATCCGTGTTCGGGAGATATAGAGCGACGTATGCACTACTTGTATAACAGTGTTTGTGGGTGGGGTCCTAAATGTTTAAATCTAAAGTATGACCATCTTTAAACCTATTGTACGAAAGGATGCACTTTCGTTCTGATGTAAGCAGTTGCGATATTTGTCACCAATGTTCTTTTCTGTATAAATAGGTTCTGAGCGCTGATGCCTAACAAGTTCAGTCAGTAACGGGTCTTGATTGGAATTGAAGGTCGGACTTCCCCATTATTCTTGTCAGTGTTAAATGAAGTCACGGACACATGATTTATTTATTTGTGTCTAACAACTGAATAAGTCTATACATCTCCCGTCACTAATGTGCAGCGTATTAAAGTATGTGGTTTTGAAGTAGTAATATAATGTGTCAAAATGATGAGAAAAAAGGGAAACATTGACACTGCACTAATGGCTATCTTAAAGTTGGAACTATATTGGTAAATACAACAAAGAAATCCGGTCTATCCCACAAATCAACCTGCTATTCTTTGATATGTAAGTCCAAATTAGTTCATACTGAGTTGCATAGTTAATGCTGATATATTTGTTTCCGTGTTGGTTGTTGTTCTATACAGAACATCAAACATATATCAAACTAAAAACAAGAGAGAGAGAAAGAGAGAGGGAGGGGGAGGGAGGAGGGGAGGGAGGAGGGAGGGAGGGAGGGAGGAGGAGGGAGGAGGAGGGAGGGAGGGAGGGAGGGAGGGAGGGAGGGAGGAGGGAGGGAGGAGGGAGGGAGGGAGGGAGGGAGGGAGAGAGAGAGAGAGAGAGAGAGAGAGAGAGAGAGAGAGAGAGAGAGAGAGAGAGAGAGAGAGAGAGAGAGAGAGAGAGAGAGAGAGAGAGAGAGAGAGAGAGAGAGAGAGAGAGAGAGAGAGAGAGAGAGAGAGAGAGAGAGAGAGAGAGAGAGAGAGAGAGAGAGAGAGAGAGAGAGAGAGAGAGAGAGAGAGAGAGAGAGAGAGAGAGAGAGAGAGAGAGAGAGAGAGAGAGAGAGAGAGAGAGAGAGAGAGAGAGAGAGAGAGAGAGAGAGAGAGAGAGAGAGAGAGAGAGAGAGAGAGAGAGAGAGAGAGAGAGAGAGAGAGAGAGAGAGAGAGAGAGAGAGAGAGAGAGAGAGAGAGAGAGAGAGAGAGAGAGAGAGAGAGAGAGAGAGAGAGAGAGAGAGAGAGAGAGAGAGAGAGAGAGAGAGAGAGAGAGAGAGAGAGAGAGAGAGAGAGAGAGAGAGAGAGAGAGAGAGAGAGAGAGAGAGAGAGAGAGAGAGAGAGAGAGAGAGAGAGAGAAGGAGATTTATCATTTTTCATCCTGAGAGATTGACTCAAAGTATAACTTTTCGGTTGCGTTTTCTTCCATCTGAACATCCCAGACAATACGATAATAAGCCTTGAAGCTGAAGAGACACGTATATGACGAGGAAGGTGAGTGGAAAGAATTCAGTCGGTTGGTACTTAGTCTATTGACGCCTATAGGATATTGTGATGCATGAGAAGCATGCAATTATCCGATGTGGTACATGTTCGCAATTCACATCAGGTCTATTTTACTTTTGGAGAAAATCTTTAGCGGTACTTCAGGGAGATGTTTCAACATTAAACTATTCTTACAAAAAACTTACATTATTTCAGAAATATCTGATAAGTCGGGGACGATTCACGCGAAACATTGCAATCCTACACGTACAAACGAGTGAACTGGTCCCCCGTTGTCTACTGGCTACTGGCTCCACTGTATTCCACAAGATAGGCGAGAGGCAGCTCACAAATTCCGAGCGATTTGATTGGTCAAAATGCAACGTTACAAAACACGACAATAACAACAAGCAGCTCACGATTGCTTCCCCTGAATCATTGGTTTGCGATTTTACGAGCAGACAGCCATTTAACAGAATAATATTCCACTGATTTGTATCAAATGTATGTCAAAATTTCAATTTCAAAATATTTTGACCTCTATTTCCCTTAAAAATCAAAGCGCTGATAGCGCTGAAGGACTAAGGTGCGTTTAAATTAAAGCAAGATGATTGAGGATACATTTGAAAATTTCTTTGGGCAACATCTCGAGGAAAACAGCTGCTCCTTTTACCACCATTACTATAATTATTATTTCTGTGAACAGAGACTGAACAATAGTCTATGTTTTGAACATCTTAACATTTTACGATTTCCCACGAGGCACAGTTATAATAATATAGAGCAAAACAAAGCGAGTAAATCCGGACTACATTCCTAGTTCCAAAAAGGTATTAGTCCGCACAGTGAAGGCGGATGTTTAATGAGTAATTGGGGTCAGACCGCTGTTTGTGTATCGATAAAGTACCGTCCCTCAAAAAGTGGTATGTAAATTCAATGGACTCAGGTGCTGACGCATCCTTAGTCCAAAAGCCCGCCTCACTACCACCCGTTCGTTTGAATTGGCAACCGTTCATCGCTAATGACAGTGTGCTGTTTCCGGTCCATCCGTTACCAGCCAGAATCCTGCCTGGTAAACTAACTATACTTTTGTTTACTTTTATATAGTTTATACTATACTTGTGTTTACATTCGATAGACGAGAGACCGGTCCCAATCTGACGTATGAGGTGTATTTCTCATCTCATGATAACAGCCGAGTAGTTACAATTTTGTGCTCTCTAGACTACGTTTAAAACCGTGAAATCGAGAAAAGTCACTGGCTTTTATATTGTGGACCCCCTTCCAATTAAAAATGATTTATTTCACATCGATTGTAACAGAAACTTTAAGCTTATTGAATTCACTCTCGATAACTGCTTCCTGGGTACTACACTGGTACTCGCGCCGATTCGTAGGTCAGTTCCGGCAATTTTCACCACGCCTTACAGCGATTCGAACCCGGGACTCTCGGTACAAGAGGCCGACGCTCTACCACTGCACAGCGTCTATAGAATCCATTCACATCTGTGCAAGCGAAGTACCAGCGACTAGACTAAAAGCAATGGCTTGTTATAACATGAGTTTCCAGTAATTACGATGCTTCACGTTTAAGGTTGTGAATGAACTAAATTATGAAAAACGTATTTCTGCCGGTATCTCTACAACCCGACATTGTCTTTCTTAGTGATAAGTTATGCCTTCCCATCTTTAGATACCAAAGCTTTATGGGAATATCAATGTCCGAAATTCAATTCAAACCTACTTTGTAAAACGCCAAACAACGCTCATCTTACGCGCGTTTGTCATGCAAAATGTCAATTCCGTTTCCTCAAAGCAAGATACGTCACAGTGCGGCTACTATGCATGTCTGGGATATGGTAAGATAACAATATTCTTGTCAGACTTGACTCTATCTGATCTCATGATAATACGCCAGACGCCTCTATTTGACTTCTGATATACTTTTATTGAATTTGTCCGTGGAATTGTAGGAGGGATTGGCAAATAGTCAAACGTCGCCTTGGGGAAATTTGGTACTTTTGGCTGAAGGCAATAGGAGCAAAATGTATCTTATCCAAGCCTCAGATGTGTCCCAAAATTTTATGTCTACACAAATAATGCTGCCCCCATTCTCCTCTTTCCTTTCTTCGTATTGGTAGGCTTGAGCATTAGAATGTTATTGTATAAGACTTTTCTTATGTAGAATCACAATAGCTTGGAAAACATTACAGAAGCATTTTATGCAAGGGTCACATTTTCTTTTAACCTTTTTATTACTTCTCTTAATACTTGAGTATATGCCCTAACCAACATCGCGTCACCGTAATGTTTCTAGTGAGATTAATGATGATAATAAGAAGCAATTCAGATATCACCTAACTAATTTTCAATAGGCCTAAAATTAAATTCAAAAGGTATAGGATGGAATCTAGGAATTTATGCATTGCATATAGGTCAATTTTTGACAATCTTTGGAACGATATTTGACAGGTTTGTCGAAGACGACTCTTGAAAACATCGTGACAAGCAATTTCTCCTTTTCCCAAAATGGTTTTCGCCCTATCAGAAGATATATTTTCCAATTTCATCACATTTTGAAATGTCGTCTGCAAACTCTTTCAGTTTGGGACAGTCAAACACTTGGCACTTGGTAAAGGGTTAACATGACCATCAATACGGCTCGGCATTGAGGGGGGTGGGAGTTCTCAACATGTACGTGAAAGATGACGGGTTCGATTCTGCGCTGAGCTCAGCAAAAGACAAAAACAAATCAATTGAAATCAAAAAAGGTTTCTATATAGAAGTATTGGTAACAGCGGTTTCATATTGGCTATAAGGAAAAATAGTTCAAGTCCGGATTATATGATATCAGGTTTATAGGAATAGTGGAATAATTTAACTGATATTCTTGTTCAAATCAGGGACGGTACAATCAATTGACCGTATTACCAAGCTTGTCCAAAAGCTTAAACAGACAAGTGATTTTTAATTTACTAAATAACTATTAAACAGGCAAGTGCAGAAATGATTTAGCGCTTCCGACCAAGTAGATCAAACACATATTTCGCCACCCATGCAAATATAACCCCGGGAAACGTACTACGTAGTGGTATTCCGTATATCTCTTGTTAACTCGCATACATCACTTTCACTATCATACTAATTTTTGTAGAACCATGAACAATGTGGGAATGTTTCAAATATTCCACTGATTAAACAATCTCCAAAATGTATTAGATTACGAAGGTATAATTTCTGCACAATCATTTCGAGCCTTACTCGGTGGAGGAGGTTGGGAGAGGGAGAAACTAGCGAAATGGACGTAATGTTTTGGTATTGATAAAAAGAATAATTGATAAGCGAAAAGTTTAAAAACGTATCATCACTGTAAATGATTTTAAACCTTATTGTATAAAACCCATTAGACAAATAATGTGATCAAGTTCATGTCTTACTTCATCTTTGGTAGAAACCATTGAGTTAAAAGGAGAAATTGCTCGCCTCGTGATGTGTGTTTATGCTTCTGTAGATAGGTCGTTAAAAAATCTTTTTTTTGTCAATTACGGATTAATGTCTATCATTTTATTATCATATCTTATTAAGCATTATTTCAAAGGTTTTTAGATCCGTACAATTTTGAAAGTTCAACAGGGAAATATGATATTACTTTGGCTGAGGTTCTGTCCTTTAGAAGACATTTTACTAATGAAATGCAAAACATGTTCGTATGTCCACGACAAAATTCCATCTTATTTCAATATTGGGCTTTAGCAATGTTGCATAGTAGCATATCATTGGATTCGTCTCTCCGAGGCGCTTCCAATGACGTGTCACATGACAATATGGTGTTTTCATCTAGGAAACTATCCACGTTTATGAGTTTTGACTTAAGTAAAAGTTTCCCTTCAGTCGTTTAGTAAAACGGTACAGTGGGAACATGTGACTAGAACTGTGAACACGTGTACAATTATCGAACCATTTCCCTATCGTGCGTTGAATGATTAAAACGTAATAGCGTAACGTTGTTAGGTTGAATTTATAGGAGAATGCTTTCCGTGATTGACTTACCCATCACCACCATTATTCAACCTTGAGTTAACGGAAACTCTAGGCAACCCCACCCTTTGCCTGTATGCAACACTATAATAATACATCTAGATAAGTATGTTCTTTAAGGTAAGACCTGGGTAATGGAAAACTGGTTATTGCTTTGGTTAAAGAATAACTTTAAATGTAATTCATGAAATATGCATCTCTTCGAAGACATTCACCGAGCCAACTTTCAAAATTTGTCTGATTTTGAACTTATATTTAATAGTTCCCAAGTCATTAAGAGTTAATTCCGCACATTAAGTGTTTTGTTCCCCCTCTTAGATGATTAGAGAGAAACAAATAATGCAATAAACGAACCAATATCGTTACAAAGAAAGAGCTTTTTGCACGTTTCAGTGCAATTTGTGTTTATTGTGTTTAATGAAAAATAAAACCTTCGACTTGAATTGCGTCTCGGTGAAATTTAAGGCTAATTACTTTTCATTGCCATTAACCATTTCCCCCTATAAGAATTCGTATCTAATCCAAATCGAATGCAATAACAGGTTATGGAAGCAGCCGCATTTTCTTTTTGATATTTTATAGAAACAATTGTTATAAAGAAATAGATTTCCGATTACGAGCAATTCATCAATTTGTCATAGTGATTCTTAAGGCGACCGCAGCTATTACGAAATCGTTAGGTATTAAAGGTGCATGCTCACAGAAGAGAACATTTAAAGGTCGAAATAGAATTTCATTAAAACAATAACGTTTTTGTATTGTTGTTTGATGTACGATTAAAGGAAGCTATTCAAAGCAT
The DNA here is from genome assembly GCA_947846245.1 of Cerastoderma edule. Lineage (NCBI taxonomy): Eukaryota > Metazoa > Mollusca > Bivalvia > Cardiida > Cardiidae > Cerastoderma > Cerastoderma edule. The sequence goes on along the minus strand of OX401407.1, from coordinate 47,456,077 downwards.
AAGTAAATTAGGAAGCATCAATTTATCTAAGTATGCACAGTTTATGAGGTAGATCTCACAAGCGAAATCATGCTTTTGGATTAAAACACATGTAATTTACTGTATACACACCTTAAAGAACATGCAAAGTTGCTTCCAGTGACTTTTCTTCAGTGCTAATCATATAACAGTACAGCTGTTGTACAATTTTAAAGAAATTGATTTTCAAATTTCAATCTTTCTCACATCTATAAACAGGCATCTTAAAGCAAAGAAAACATTTTTTTAAATGCTTTATTCTTACTTGATTTTCATACAAAAAGAGGGAAGTCAAAGTCGATCACTTGTAAGTGGGTTTGTACAACGAAAGTCGGAGCTATGATTACCACCTGAACTACGCAAAAGGCCATACACAACATAGGAACCACTGATTCAGCATACAGATATGTAAATCATTGGTAAACCATTTGTTCGAAACACACCATGACTTAAAAGGTACACTCATTCTAATGATTGAAATAAAACTCAGTGACACTGTGATTTATCTTTCATCCGTTGAGAATTTCAGGCAGTATCTATCCATATACATTTGTACAAAATTAATTTATTGATAAATGTTTTAAAATGAGAGTACTTGTGATATTCCCTTTTGAATGTAATCACTTTCCTCGACTCTCTCTTGATTTAATCTAGTTATCAATTAACTGGGAACTTGAATTATCATGTTCGTATGGTGCATTTGGATGTCATGCGCTTTGTCTTTCGTAAATCATTTGCAACAACGCTCTTTACTAGCATAAACGTAAGTTTCAGTGACAGTTTCATACCGTTTTGAGACACCTCGGATGTTTACTCGGGTTGGAATATCGAATATAGGACAAATCAATGAAGGCACCATCTTAAATGGATATTTGGATAAAAGAGGAAGAATCCTTTTAAATGCAAATAGGCTTCGGCATGTAAAAGGCAACTAACTATGGGAAGGCCGCATGATTGAAAAGAAAAGTTTGAATCCACCATGTTGGTTGATGAAATTTTAATTCTATGCGATAGATTCATGAGAATTACATTGCTAATACCTCTTATTTTATGACCATTAGATTCGATATTTGATTGATGATGAATTAATCCATTTCTACTGTTTTCGACATGTAAAAGGAACCTGTCAAATGTATCTTAATATTGGAATGACATAAATGTGACTGGAAGGTTAAAATCGTTTTGTCGGTTGCAATATGATACTATTGAAGTCATTTCCTTTACACTAGCGACTAATTTATGGTAAAGCATATAAGTATAGAATATGCAATGTTTTTCTTAAAGATGGGTAACCTTTCCTTTGAGTGGGGTAAGAAAAAACAAGGAGTCATTAAATGAAGCCCAATATGTCTGCATTAATCTAACACCCCAAGACCAGAGTCACTCAATTCCTGCGTGTGTAAGGGACATTTTCCCCACTAGAAACCATCGAGAGGGTCTCGAATGACCTTTCGTAATACATGGCTTATCGCAAGGAATCAGGCAACATGATAATAAATAGGGCAAGACTTGCAATGCTCCCTTGCGATTAGTTATCAAAGATGTCACTTGATTAAATACAAATGTTCTATCAAATGGCAACACACAGTAATTCTCTTGGGTGTATTTATCGGGTCTGTACGGGGGAGAAACATGTGACTGTATCTCACGTTTCGATCATATAAAGTCCACATGTCAATTAATTCATGGGAGGTTAGTTTGAAAAATAAACTATCGAATGACAACAGGCAGTAATTCTCTTGGCGCTATGGGTGTGTTATCGGGTCTGTACGGAGGAGAAAGTGGGACAAACATGTGACTGTATCTCACGTTTCGATCATATAAAGTCCACATGTCAATTATACCTTGGGAGGAGTTTGTGACATGGAGAATGATCGAGGTGAGGGTTTTTGGTAGATCTCATTGGTAAGGAAATGTGGATTAGATGTTTGGCAAAGTCGTAATTGTATAGATTATGCAATACGTATAAACTGTTTCATAATTGAATTGGCATCAATGTCATCAAAATTTCAATTTCTGATTTTCATAAATAGAAATAATTGTCAGTTTTTTTTTCATTGGAAATTGACTTATTTATTTGTGTTTCCTGGCGATCCCTTTTCGTGTGCAGACAAAATCGTATTTTGCTTTTATTAATATTTCATTGTTGTTGTTGTTGTTTTTGTTATTGATGATGCCGGAACAATGCCTGAAGTTGAACTTGATAGAAGATCCTATTCTTTCTTACTTTTTGTGGTTGAATAGTGACTTTTCATCGGACAAATGGTTCAACACGAACGTGTTCCGTGTTGAAGGCAGTGTCGCGATTATCCATGCGTTCATCTTTCGTTGTTATAAGGCAAAGGTCGGCGCTACAAGTAAATTATAACGAATGGTCTGGTACGATAACGGTTTATCAAATCGGTACGGGACACTGCGTACATCGACTATCGTTTTCCAATAGAACGGACCGATAATGAGGGCCAAATAACCTCTTGTGGTCGTTAACATACCGTGGAGGATGGCTATTCCTTTGTACAACGTTATACTATTGAAAGGAGATTGGTTGCATGAGAAATAGCAAAGAAATCGTCGCTGTTAACCCTTAAGGACATGTTCTACAGTTTTAAAAGAAAATAATCCTTTCATAGAATCTCTAAATTTTTGTTTTATTATTTAGAACTTTATTGTGAATTCAAAAATGTAAAGAAAAATGCAGGTCGACGCATTAGTTTTTTCGTAAAATGACAGTTTCCATGGTAACCGTTTGGGACAAAAATGTCAAAATTATCATACCATCATCAAAGGTAATAGAATAATTTCTGGAAGGTTTATGAACACAAAAAAAACCCATTAATTCATACATTCAATACTTTTTTTTTCCCAGCTATGACTAATATACTAGAACAAACTTAGGCTTACCTTACATGATATATGTAGTGTGCACTAAAAGTTAACGTTTAGATTTCGCATAAAATAAGCATGAAAATTAAACCCCCAAAATGAAAAAAGTAGTCGTGTTAGATAACATTTCGTTCCTAGAACAGAACAGAATAGAATACTAGAATGCAACACCTGAAGGATATCACGGGATAGAATGTAGTGTAGAGTACCCACTCTACTAGAATGCGACACCTGAAGGATATCACGGGATAGAATGTAGTGTAGAGTACCAACTCTACGAATAACTCTTAAAGCGAGTTGTTCACCCTTAAAGTTATAACAACCCATTCAAGCGTCACATTTTCAAAATCAATCGAATCCAGTTGGTTATGCAATTATAAATAGTTAGGAGCAAAGTTCTAACGTTCGCAACTGTCTGATATTTACCGAAATTACCGGCATAACGTAAACTTTACCGAATCGTACCGAAATATCTGATATCATATCCGTCCTTCTAGATGATTTAAACTTTTATTCGAAATTATTTGTCATCCAAAACATTGAATTTACTAGTAATCATATCATTAGGGCATAAAAAGGAAGAAAATTACATCAAAATATTTGGTTGCAAGATGAATTTCCAACATCGACCTGGCTGAACATGAACTGTGTGATGCCAGTGTGTGGTCTCGCACCTGTTACGGAGCACTTCCGGGTCGTAGTACCCAAAAGTAGTCCCATTTAGAAATTTTGAGTTTCGACTTCTGGTGCATAGTTTTGCTGGTAAGAGATGAGCTGGTAGAACACTGATGTGTTTCCTGTATAGATTATAGTCCTGCAATGCTCCCAAAGTTTGTTTTGATTGCTTATTGCAGGCTTATTTGTTTGGGATGCATGAACACAAATGCCGGTACCTCGGCTAGATTTGATAGCCAGTGCACTGATTTTCGGACGGTACTAATACACTTTGCTCCGTTGAAAAAAAATGAGACGTTTGAGGTGTCCATTTTATTACAGTTTCTTAGAGTTAAATGGCCAAACTTGATGTTCCTGTACATAGCTAAGCGTAAAAAAACACTATTCTTCATTCAGCAGAGTCTTGAAAATGCCTGATTTAAAATTGGAATCAATGGGAATTCAAGATCTCAACAGTAACAGGTGTATGACCATGTACCGTGACTTGACATTTCTTCTGGCCCTTGCTACACACTATTGCAACTTGTTTAGAGGTAAACGGGTACATATAGTCGCGCGTCTCACTGTTTAAAATCGATAATGTACATGTGCGAATGCAATAATCTATGTTCTGTAAATCTAGTTCATTTATAAACAGTATATATCTCTCGTTTTCAATGAAATTAAATCTTTTACATCTTAGAAAAATGGCACCATTTTTTGACGTCATCGCAAAACCGCTCGAGACATTTTGTGTTTTCTGCCCATCGGAAAAAAAGGAGTAATAAACTACGATTTCTCCAAACACAGATTTTTCCCAGCTGTGACACATATACCAGAACAAATTTAGGCTTACCTTACATGATATATATAGAGTGCACTAAAAGTTAACGTTTAGATTTCGCATAAAATAAGCATGAAAATTAAACCCTCAAAACGAAAAAAGTAGTCGTCTTAGATTACATTTCGTTCATAGAACAGAACAGAATAGAATATTCTGTAACTGTTCTCTACACTACATTCTATATTCAGAAGGTCATTGATTATGAAGGTGACGCCGCATGATGGTTTCAACACCGATTTGCTGAAATATCTTTGAGTTGGGGAATGTTTATATCTTGCAATGCGTAGATAATTCATTTTCCCTTCAATTATGTATCTTTATTTACCATTACAATGTAAGTATCGTATTTACTCATTGTTGCATGTTTATGTTATACATGGAACTCTTTATGACAAGAAGCTCTTTACGAAATGTATTTCCTTTAGTGTTTAATATATTTTGACAGCCCCGTGCATGGTGCAATTTTCCCAAATTTCAGAATAGGCTTTTCAAAAGGGGTGCTTTTCGGTGGAAATATCTTCCGAGAGAATTGGCTTAGCAAGAAAAAATGATATCTTTTGTTATTATAATCCAAAAGAAATTAAAAATCCCCTGCAAATCAATTGGCAAATGCATGGCTATCTTTTAAAAGAACTGTATGTTATTTACAACAGAAAACTGTTGAAAACTCATAAGATCCAAACACTACCCCATCAATACCAAATACAAGACACCGTCTTCTGATATCGTCTCTAAAGATAAAGACCTAATAGCACAAAGTTCTCATTGGGAAGATTTCCTATCAATATAATTCCCCAGGAACAGTTCAATTAGACAAGAAAGAAAACAAAAACATGCTGCACCACGGCACAATACATTATTTTCAATTTGCTGAGAAATGAACTTCAAATGATCAATGGCATGTAATTAGTATCACTTTTCGTCGATTGATTTATTACAGCTTCCGGGGACCACCATCCATCATTTTTAAGTATATAAACGTAAAGTCACATGTCGGTGTACAATGTGTTGTCCCTACAGGCTATTCAAGGACGAGACTTTCCGCAGAACAAAATAAAGCGCCGAATTTGCTAGGTTTATACGTTGTTTTGAGTAAGTCTACAAAAACCATACTATGTGCGTTCCAATTCTATTGTGCGTTTTGATTGCTTGGACAATATACATATACCTGCTATGTGCATTGTTAGCCTTTTAGGGGTTATGAATAGATTGACCATTTAAATTGTTATATGCATTCGTCAGCACTTCTTTTGCCTTCTTGAGACCATAGTCACATAACATCAAAGTGAATAATGTGAAGAAATGTGTTGGATAATTTGGACTTGAACAGTGTTTTATCCGATGTATACATTGCCTGTTTGGTAGGAATTGATAACATTGTGATCGAAATTCCTGCTGAAAGTAAATAAATGTCTCCCGGTTAGTCTAGATAGCTTTCGACCGGGAATATAGGGATATGCTATGAGGCAAACAAATAGCCATTATTGATGAAGCATATATATTATTTTTGGTGGTATTTGGGATCTTTTACACTTATTTGATGTATTGGTTTGTTATTGACTTTGCCTTTAAATTTCCATGAGATCGTTTGAGACAAACTACATGTCTATGTTTTTTTTTAAAAACGTTTTACCCTGATTGAGAACAGGGAATGCTTCTATGCATATGTAAGTAATACAATAATGAGAGCACCAATAGACAAAGTTATTAGTAGCAACAGACGACAATCTTGCACTTATATATATAACCGTACCCTAACCAATATGGGAAAAGACACACTTTCTTTGTAAAATGTGGTAAAATCCTTATGCCATAAAGATGAATTGCTTATTTCACTCAAATGCACATTGTCACTACGATATGCATAGCACGTCTTGCCAAAGAAGAAAGCATTTAGTTAACAAGAAACACTCAGAACTCAGAGAACAACCTTGATTCCCTCCAATATAAACCACGTGGAAATTCAGCGAATTACCGGTACTATGTTGTCTGTTATTGGCGCGGCTCTGTTTATTACCCTGCGGAATTCCCCTACATATTGATATAATAAACAGCACAAAGCCCCTTGTCGCCTGCGTTTATAGTCGATAAACATACGCCGCGCGTGTAGTATAGGTTTAGTCGTGCAAATACGTTCCTGATCGACCCGCGAATTTGGAAAATGCACAAAGTGTTTAAAGGTAGCATACCCATTATCCGCTATTTTCAAACTCGTTCTTTCGTAGGATTACTTCGGATATTCTCGGTATACATCGGTCTTGGGCGAAACCTCTCGTTTTGAACCGAATAGTTCCGTTGGCGACCGATGTATAGCGAGAACGCCCGAAAGAAAGAGATATTTGGTTATAAGTCGTTTAGTAGAAGGGTATCTTGCATTCTATGTAGGACACACTACCCACAGCGCTTATGAGGCTTTTCCTATTTAAGGAGTAATGGATCGATTGTTCTAAGCTCCGTACTTCAGTATACCTCACATTGACGCATCTAGCGCATCTAGTAAAGAGCACTAAAAATGTTCTTTTGATTGGTTTGTTTTTGTTGAATTTTTCGCATTGGGCATTGAACCCTTGTTGACAAATGTATCTAATAGCCACCTTCAAGAATACGTGTATATGCATGTTTCTTTACTTTTTGTTCTTGTCCGATGCTGCTTTTAATTCTGACTAAACTCACGTTTTCAAACGGGATAATTGTTTTGTTCTTGATTTACAGTCGTTGCTCAAAGGAGCTTAATAAAAATACAAGAAAAACGTTAACCAAAGTTGCTGTCACACAATATGCCGTTGGCGACGAGATTTGACTTATTGGTACAATAAAAGCCGCTAAGCCTCTTGTAGCCTGTGTTTATTGTCAATAAATATATGCCGCGACTGTTGAAAAGGCGCATTAAGGAAGGATACCAATCATCCGAAAATTTTAAATCTTTCTTTTGTCGGATTTCTTCGGTCATTTTCGGTTTACATCGGTCGGTACCGGAACTATTCGGCTAACACCTAATAATTCCGTTCACGCCCAATGTAAACCGAGAACGACCGAAGGAATCCAACGACAAATTTAGTTTCAAAATGGCAGGTAATAGGTATTTTACCTTGATACATTCTTTGATATGTGTTTATATGAAAAGTCAAAATTGATAGCAACAAAAGTGATCGTATTTTCTGTACATGACGAGGCTTATTGTTGGCTTCGGTACAAGAGGATGGTTGGTTTAAATCCCATCAATAGCGGCGTTAACATTACAACCTTATATAGTACATCTAGTTTGAATTAAAAAAAAAGTAATGTACTTGGTATGTATCTAAGAAACAGAACCAGGAGAAATTCTTTTATAAGTTTCAAGAGCTTGCATCACAATCACAGAATCCTAAAGCTAAAGCATAACGTCAATGTAATTATATAACGATTATAATTAAAGATCGAGATCAAGCATTCTTTATGGACTTAAACTACACAGTTTCTCGTAAAACAAACATCTGTATGTAGAACAACAACAAGAAAAGAAAAGAAACAAATCAAACACTGTATACAAAGGTTTATGTGGCGAATCAGATATCAAAGATATCATAGCAGACAAATACGCAATATTTGACTTACACAGAGAACTGAAATCAAATAATGTTTGGATGTGTATAAGACAGTTAATGACTGGAGTATATTAATAAACCACGAAAGATGTTTACTATTGCATTAGTCAATGTTTTAAAAAGGCCAAACTTGTTTTAAAGCTGCTTTTAAAACTCTATTTAAAGCTGCTCGTTAAAAGATGATTTGGAAACTTGAAACTTAAAACAAAATTTGTCAAAAAAAATGTACACTAGATGAACGTTTGTATGTTATACGCCAAAGAAATGGGCATTGAAAGCAAACATGGAATATATATTATTTTAAGAGCCGATTTTAAAATCCAGTGGTCCGTTCAGGGAAATGATGTTTGTCATATATTGGTCTCAAAAAGGGTCCTTTTGGTATGGCGTTTATTCAAAACTTTGTTCAATAAAAACGTATTTCCAAAGAGAATCTTTCGTAGGATGAATAAATGCTGGATGGAAAATCCCCTCTAATGGAAAGACTTGCAACGTGCCTACAATTTCAGAAACCAATCGATACTTTTCGGGCTTCTAGGCATTTCACGAAGTTAACCAAAGCTATCCTAATGATTGAATTCGATTAGGTTTTCGCTGCCATAACAAGATTGGGTTGTCCTAGAAAAACACAGCTTAATACGCTGAGTCATGGTAAATTCACTTTTACATTCCTTTACATTCATACGCTTTTCTGCCATATGAAGTAAAATTCTTATCCTGTTACGATGACAGTATACCTATTTAGTTTATAACAATTGGTATCTCACAGCATTATGACACACCAGAACAAGTTCCCATAATAAGCGAGACAAAAAATACATGTATCAAGCATGTCGCCATATAAATGTATATACCGATTTTAGTTCGATGCAGATGGCAAACAAGAACACTTACATGCATATATATGATTTGTCGGCGGAACATGTGTGGCTATCATTTCTAAATACCTTCTAACCAGCACCTATGCATCAAACGTAGCAAAGCAAATGAAACAAAAATGTGCACGAGAATAAGAAAAGTCTAACACATTGCTTTATAAAGTTCTCTGCAACCGATCCATTTTATACACAAATTTGATCATACTTAAAGGAACTTGCATAGATGTGAGGACATATGATTACCATTCTTTTAAACTGTACAACAGATGTACTCTTGTGCGATATGAACTAGAAATTAGCCACTGGAAGCGAACTCCAATCGCTTTAAAGTCTTAAGAGTTTATAAACAGTGAATAAATATTATAAAGGCGTTGCAACGTTTTGAGATCTACTGTATATAGAATGGCCTATCTTAGATATATGGACGCTTCCTGAATCTAATACCCTTCCAATAACAACTTGAAATGTTACTAACCATTACAAATAAATGAAAAGGTCTTGTTTTCAAAGACATTCTACTTTTGCCTATCAAAAGTTTCCTTCTATAGAAAAAGAGTCTCTAGAATATAAGAACATAAACGTCTTAATTATGTTTTTAAAGGCAGCAAGTGTGCAAAAAGAGAAATTGCTCATCACGACGAAGATTCCTTCAGTCACGGTGATTTCTTAGACCTTCCGTTGCGGTTGCGTTTTCAGAGGTATGTGTACGTATGTAACCGTGGTGTAGTAATTAAGCATCGGCCTCTAATACCGAGGGTCTCTGGTTCGATCCCCGTTAAGGGCTATGTGGAAATATCGGGGCAAACCAACAAATCGGTGCGAGTACTGGTTTTATTTCCATGTTGCAGTCATCAAGAGTGAATTTGATAAGCTTCAAGTTAAAACTGAAGGTCTGTGCATATAAAGAGGATTCATACCGTATAGGACGTCTGTCACAATGTATAGTGAAGCCTCGTTTAAACGGACCCCGATTATTCGGATGTCTCGCAATTCGAACGAAATTGTAAAGGAACGGAATTATTGTGCAGTTATTTGCTTAACCAATTACCAAACAGTAACAACATTTCACAAGTTGTTGCAGACGACTCTTAAAAACTTTGTGAGTAAAGGATAAATTGCTCGTGACGAGTAATTTCTCCTTGACACGCAATGTTTTCTGCCCTACCAGAAGATTAATTTTGAATTACATCAAGTTTTGAAATGTCGTCTGGAAACTCTTTCAAATTGGGACGGTCGAAAATCTGGCGTTTGGTAAAGGTTTACGCGTGCATATAGACCGTATATGTTTAAATATGTTTAAGACCATTTAAGACCAGACCCTGCTTCATTAGTCCGGATTATTCGTTAATCCGGAAATTTTGTTGGGAGCGGACATGTTCGGATTAACGAGATATTACTGTTTACATATCTAAGACAATATATAATCATATTTCTATTTCAAACGTATATTTAAGAAACGGACGATATAGAGACCACTAATTGTCTCGGTCTACTTGATGATGCAAACATAGGAGATGGATTGACCTGTACTCGGTTTGGCAAATATTGACCATTGACCAACTTCTGTTTATTTCCATATTTCTTTTCAAACTGGGGTCTCTCTCGCAAAAATTCGTAACCTAACGTCTGTTTAAGAAATTGTCCTAAACTTATGAATCTCAAGCATTGAGGAATTGTATGTGAAGAATAGACATGTGTTAAAAACTGCGACACACATTTCACAGATAGGTCTCATCTTCTATTTACTTCGAATTCAAAACAGAGAGGTCCCTTTTCAATCATTTTCTATGATAAGTCATGTTTACAGTTACATACACACAGCGTCTGAATGCAACAGCTTCGTAGATTGTCGTTGGTAAACATCTGCATTTTTGCTGATTTCAGTAAGACGGACTTAATTTGATACATGTCATTTCGTAACAACACTTCAAACATACCCGACCGCTGTTAATGAAAATTGGCTCGAGACAAATCTACCAACAAGATAAGGAATCAAACCATCGTCTCCAACATGATATCAGGGTCAAGGACACTCCCTCTTGTTGTTTATCAGACAGGAGTCGAGGGTCGTATAATTCGTTTGTACAGAGTACATTGTATCTCGCGATCATTGTATTGTACCGAGTCATATTTTTATGAGTATTCAATGTGAAGTAAGAGACTATGTCTCATTGAGGGTGTTTGTCACCATGGAAATATGTGTTTGACAGAATATAGGTGTGGGTATCTGTTTGCTAATGGCGGTTTGTAAAAGGCATTACCCATGAACGTCTAAGACTTCTATCGATCCTACTTATAAATAAATACAAGAATCGCTTATCAAGACATGTACATCAAGTCGTAGTCAAAGTTAGCCCATTTATACCAACAATTTCAACTATATACATGTGCTGGTTGCTAGTCTCAACATGTAAAAGTGTTGTCGCTACAATTAGATGAACCCGAAAGTTGGATATACATTTTTACAGTCCTTGGAATACTTTTTTTTTTATTAAACATCTTTGTTTATTCTGATGATTTCGCCTGACTGCTAGCTTAGTTATCAAGCACCCATATGCATTCGATTGAAATCCTCAAAGTCTTCATACAAGCTACAAAATGTATTTAACCCTTAGAATGCTGGGTAATTTTCTCAATATAGATTTTTGTGTGGTTTGCTTTCCAAAACCCTAAAAAGAATCTGCTTAATTTCGCGAGGAAAAATACTCAGAGTAGCACACAGGTTAGATCACAGGCCAGCCGCCAATTTACTTGGCGACTGACCGGGATCTAACCGGTTTGCATTACCATGAAGTGGGTTCCAGCACTCTAAACGTTACGTTTTCTCAAATATTTGTGTCGGGCGCTCCTCGTATAAATTTGTCCCTGGTTTATTTGAAGACATGTCCGTCATTGATTTATACATAAAGGGTCTGTGATAATAGACATTTCTTTCTCAATACGTCTAGATCTGTCTCCAGAGAAAGAATGCGTCTGCATGCAAGCATTGTAGTCGTCAAGATGATAATCACGGGGTAATTGTTCACACCAACAGTCGGACGTTGACAAAAAAGAATTAATTACAATGTGGCGCAAAGCTACGGCGAATAAGAATGGGCATTAGAGACGTTTCTATAAAAAACTAAAAACGTGGCGTCGTCAATAAGCCTGGCTCAGCATGACTTTTCAGTCGGGAAGTTCTTTTACAGAAAACGATATTGTTTGAGGGCTTAGCATAGGTTTATTCAACGAGCAACTTTAAGTTTGATGTTGTCTATGAAAATGAGTTGGTTGTTGCAAATATAAAGGATAGAACATTAGGATCAGAAGACTCTACACTACATAAGCCTGGATATTCAGTCGGGGACTATTTTACAGCAAACAATATTGTTTTGGGGCTTAGAATAAGGCGGATGTGTTTACTTTATTTGTAACTTGAAAAGTTGATGTCGTCTGTGATCATGAAACGGTTGTTGCAAATATTTGTCTTATGATCATTGGATAGTAATGGAAATGTTTTCTTTTTCTAATTCGATTGCAAGAAGGACCTTTCTACTAAGACTCAGATAGTGTGGCCTTCACAGGCAGACAACACCATACCTGAACGCTTAACGGACTTAATGAGGAGTTTGCCTATTACATTTTCAAGTATATGTGCTACTGCGAAAGTCCCTAATTGGACGTATATGTAACACTAGAATACAACAATAAGGTAGCTTTCAATGAGTGAAGTGTTTCCTTAATGCGCAGCATAAGGTTCTTCAAAAGAATTATCGCTGCTTTTCTACATTGAAATATGTTTTGCTTGCGTTAGATAAAAGATATACATTGTTTGAACCTCATGTCGAAAGTATTTCATTTCAAATACACATTAATGAAAAATCGACTGTTCAACACGGATGTCTCAATCCCCCATCATGTAATGTTTAATATGTGGTCTTCGGTAATTACCTGATACTTTCAGACTTTTTTTACTCCAAATTGTCATGTTGTTTTCATATAACACACCTACGCTTTTGCTTGACAATAACAACGACATATCGAAAACACATTGAATAACTCTATTGCTACAGCAACTGAACCCTTATTGCTCTCGAAACCTTTGAAATATCAGCTATAGCATGGAATTCGGTTTCAAAGATAGACTATCTAAGCAAAGCAAATGAAACCAAAATTCACTATGAGATTGTCAATGTAAACATTACGTACCATTTAGATATGGGCATTGAAAGCAAACATAGAATATATAACATCTTAAGAGCCGATTTTAAAATCCAGTGGTCCGTTCAGGGAATTGATGTTTGTCATATATTGGTCTCAAAAATGGTTCTTTTGGTATGGCGTTTATTCAAAACTTTGTTCAATAAAAACGTATTTCCAAAGAGAATCTTTTGTAGGATGAATAAATGCTGGATGGAAAATCCCCTCTAATGGAAAGACTTGCAACGTGCCTACAATTTCAGAAACCAATCGATACTTTTCGGGCTTCTAGGCATTTCACGAAGTTAACCAAAGCTATCCTAATGATTGAATTCGATTAGGTTTTCGCTGCCATAACAAGATTGGGTTGTCCTAGAAAAACACAGCTTAATACGCTGAGTCATGGAAAATTCACTTTTACATTCCTTTACATTCATACGCTTTTCTGCCATATGAAGCAAAATTCTTATCTTGTTACGATGACAGTATACCTATTTAGTTTATAACAATTGGTATCTCACAGCATTATGACACACCAGAACAAGTTCCCATAATAAGCGAGACAAAAAGTACATGTATCAAGCATGTCGCCTTATAAATGTATATACCGATTTTAGTTCGATGAAGATGGCAAACAAGAACACTTACATGCATATATATGATTTGTCGGCGGAACATGTTTGGCTATCATTTCTAAATACCTTCTAACCAGCACCTATGCATCAAACGTAGCAAAGCAAATGAAACAAAAATGTGCACGAGAATAAGAAAAGTCTAACACATTGCTTTATAAAGTTCTCTGCAACCGATCCATTTTATACACAAATTTGATCATACTTAAAGGTACTTGCATAGATGTGAGGACATTTGATTACCATTCTTTTAAACTGTACAACAGATGTACTCTTGTGCGATGTGAACTAGAAATTAGCCACTGGAAGCGAACTCCAATCGCTTTAAAGTCTTAAGAGTTTATAAACAGTGAATAAATATTATAAAGGCGTTGCAACGTTTTGCGATCTACTGTATATAGAATGGCCTATCTTAGATATATGGACGCTTCCTGAATCTAATACCCTCTAATAACAACTTGAAATGTTACTAACCATTACAAATAAATGAAAAGGTCTTGTTTTCAAAGACATTCTACTTTTGCCTATCAAAAGTTTCCTTCTATAAAAAAGAGTCTCTAGAATATAAGAACATAAACGTTTTAATTATGTTTTTAAAGGCAGCAAGTGTGCAAAAAGAGAAATTGCTCATCACGAAGAATGATTCCCTCAATCAACCTGATTTCTTAGACATTCCGTTGCGCTTGCGTTTTCAGAGGTATGTGTACGTATGTAACCGTGGTGTAGTATTAAAGCCTCTAATACCGAGGGTCTCTGGTTCGATCCCCGTTAAGGGCTATGTGGAAATATCGGGGCAAACCAACAAATCGGTGCGAGTGCTGGTTTTATTTCCATGTTGCAGTCATCAAGAGTGAATTTGATACGCTTCAAGTTAAAACTGAAGGTCTGTGCATATAAAGAGGATTCATACCGTATAGGACGTCTGTCACAATGTACAGTGAAGCCTCGTTTAAACGGACCCCGATTATTCGGATGTCTCGCAATTCGAACGAAATTGTAAAGGAACGGAATTATTGTGCAGTTATTTGCTTAACCAATTACCAAACAGTAACAACATTTCACAAGTTGTTGCAGACGACTCTTTAAAACTTTGTGAGTAAAGAATAAATTGCTCGTGACGAGTAATTTCTCCTTGACCCACATTGTTTTCTGCCCTACCAGAAGATTAATTTTGAATTACATCAAGTTTTGAAATGTCGTCTGCAAACTCTTTCAAATTGGGACGGTCGAAAATCTGGCGTTTGGTAAAGGTTTACGCGTGCATATAGACCGTATATGTTTAAATATGTTTAAGACCATTTAAGACCAGACCCTGCTTCATTAGTCCGGATTATTCGTTAATCCGGAAATTTTGTTGGGAACGGACATGTTCGGATTAACGAGATATTACTGTTTACATATCTAAGACAATATATAATCATATTTCTATTTCAAACGTATCTTTAAGAAACGGACGATATAGAGACCACTAATTGTCTCGGTCTACTTAATGATGCAGACATAGGAGATGGATTGACCAGTACTCGGTTTGGCAAATATTGACCATTGACCAACTTCTGTTTATTTCCATATTTCTTTTCAAACTGGGGTCTCTCTCTCAAAAATTCGTAACCTAACGTCTGTTTAAGAAATTGTCCTAAACTTATGAATCTCAAGCATTGAGGAATTGTATGTGAAGAA
Source organism: Cerastoderma edule (assembly GCA_947846245.1). Classification (NCBI taxonomy): domain Eukaryota; kingdom Metazoa; phylum Mollusca; class Bivalvia; order Cardiida; family Cardiidae; genus Cerastoderma; species Cerastoderma edule. Next base: position 47,440,725 of record OX401407.1, on the reverse strand, counting down.
TAGACATGTGTTAAAAAGTGCGACACACATTTCACAGATAGGTCTCATCTTCTATTTACTTCGAAGTCAAAACAGAGAGGTCCCTTTTCAATCATTTTCTATGATAAGTCATGTTTACAGTTACATACACACAGCGTCTGATGCAACAGCTTTGTAGATTGTCGTCGGTAAACATCTGCATCTTTGCTGATTTCAGTAAGACGGACTTAATTTGATACATGTCATTTCGTAACAACACTTCAAACATACCCGACCGCTGTTAATGAGAATTGGCTCGAGACAAATCTACCAACAAGATAAGGAATCAAACCATCGTCTCCAACATGATATCAGGGTCAAGGACACTCCCTCTCGTTTGTATAGACTACATTGTATCTCGCGATCATTGCATTGTACCGAGTCATATTTTTATGAGTATTGAATGTGAAGTAAGAGACTATGTCTCCTTGAGGGTGTTTGTCACCATAGAAATATGTGTTTGACAGAATATAGGTGTGAGTATCTGTTTGCTAATGGCGGTTTGTAAAAGGCATGACCCATGAACCTCTAATACTTCTATCGATCCTACTTGTAAATAAATACAAGAATCGCTTATCAAGACATGTACATCAAGTCGCAGTCAAAGTTAGCCCATTTATACCATCAATTTCAACTATATACATGTGCTGGTTGCTAGTCTCAACATGTAAAAGTGTTGTCGCTACAATAAGATGAACCCGAAAGTTGGATATACATTTTTACAGTCCTTGGAATACTTTTTTTTATTAAAAATCTTTGTTTATTCTGATGATTTCGCCTGACTGCTAGCTTAGTTATCAAGCACCCATATGTATTCGATTGAAATCCTCAGTCTTCATACAAGATACAAAATGTATTTAACCCTTAGAATGCTGGGTAATTTTCTCAATATAGATTTTTGTGTGGTTTGCTTTCCAAAACCCTAAAAAAAATCTGCTTAATTTCGCGAGGAAAAATACTCAGAGTAGCACACAGGTTAGATCACAGGCCAGCCGCCAATTTACTTGGCGACTGGCCGGGATCTAACCGGTTTGCATTACCATGAAGTGGGTTCCAGCACTCTAAACGTTACGTTTTCTCAAATATTTGTGTCGGGCGCTCCTCGTATAAATTTTTCCCTGGTTTATTTGAAGACATGTCCGTCATTGATTTATACATAAAGGGTCTGTGATAATAGACATTTCTTTCTCAATACGTCTAGATCTGTCTCCGGAGAAAGAATGCGTCTGCATGCAAGCATTGTAGTCGTGAAGATGATTATCACGGGATAATTGTTCACACCAACAGTCGGACGTTGACAAAAAAGAATTAATTACAATGTGGCGCAAAGCTACGGCGAATAAGAATGGGCATTAGAAACGTTTCTATAAAAAAATAAAAACGTTGCGTCGTCAATAAGCCTGGCTCAGCATGACTTTTCAGTCGGGAGGTTCTTTTACAGAAAACGATATTGTTTGAGGGCTTAGCATAGGTTTATTCAACGAGCAATTTTGATGTTGTCTATGAAAATGAGTTGGTTGTTTCAAATATAAAGGATAGAACATTAGGAACAGAAGACTCTACACTACATAAGCCTGGATTTTCATTCGGGGACTATTTTACAGCAAACAATATTGTTTTGGGGCTTAGAATAAGGCGGATGTGTTTACTTTATTTGTAGCTTGAAAAATTGATGTCGTCTGTGATCATGAAACGGTTGTTGCAAATATTTGTCTTATGATCATTGGATAGTAATGGAAATAGTAATTGAAATGTTTTCTTTTTCTTATTCGATTGCAAGAAGGACTTTTCTACCAAGACTCAGATAGTGTGGCATTCACAGGCAGACAACACCATACCTAAACGCTTAACGGACTTAATGAGGAGTTTGCCTATTACATTTTCAAGTATATGTGCTACTGTGGAAATCCGTAATTGGACGTATATGTAACACTAGAATACAACAATAAGGTAGCTTTCAATGAGTGAAGTGTTTCCTTTATGCGCAGCATAAGGTTCTTCAAAAGAATTATCGCTGCTTTTCTACATTGAAATATGTTTTGCTTGCGTTAAATAAAAGATATACATTGTATGAACCTCATGTCGAAAGTATTTCATTTCAAATACACATTAATGAAAAATCGACTGTTCAACACGGATGTCTCAATCCGCCATCATGTAATGTTTAATATGTGGTCTTCGGTAATTACCTGATACTTTCAGACTTTTTTTACTCCAAATTGTCATGTTGTTTTCATATAACACACCTACGCTTTTGCTTGACAATAACAACGACATATCGAAAACACATTGAATAACTCTATTGCTACAGCAACTGAACCCTTATTGCTCTCGAAACCTTTGAAATATCAGCTACAGCATGGAATTCGATTTCAAAGATAGACTATCTAAGCAAACTAAATGAAACCAAAATTCACTATGAGATTGTCAATGTAAACATTACGTACCATTTGGATATGGTTGATATGTTCGTCTAACTTTATGTTTGAGTTTTATTTAGTTGGACTTTAAGTTCTGGAAGGAATCTTAGTAAAGACAAGCTAAGTTAGGAAAAAGCGTCAACAGACCAAATGTTATTATAAAAAAATAACGACAATTTACAAGTTTGTTGCAGACATCTCTGGAAACATAGGAGGAAAATGAGAAATTGCTCTTAACGAGCGATTTCTCCTTTTCCCACAATGTTTTCTGCCCAATCAGAAGATTGTGTTTCAATTTCATCATATTTTGAAATGCCGTCTGTAAGCTTTTTCAATTTGAGACAGTCGAAAAATTAACGTTTGGGAAAGGGTTATCTAGTCCTAGCTGGAAGCAGCAGTTGTCAACAATAAGGAAACTATGAATAGTTACTTGTTATATTGGCTTAGCTACTTTTGAGAAACTAAGACTACGCTATTTCTGTGCAAAGTTGTTTGTCCCTGCCTCACTTAAAAGCTCCTTTGCAGTTATGTTTAACTTGTTATATTGACTAATCTATTTTTGAGAAACTAAGAACATTATCTTTCTGTGCAAAGTCACTTTTTGTCACAGCTGCACTTCAAACCTTCTTTGCAGTTGTGCTAAAACAGGAATTCTTGAATGGAAAGGTTTGACGCAGAAATTGTAATCGATATGTCAGCGCAATCTGCAGAAGCTCTCGGTGTTTAGGTATTCACACAATTTCATCAGAGATTTAACCCTTATAGTGCTGGAACCCACTTCATGCTTATGCAAACAGGTTAGATCCAGGCAAGCCGCCAAGTAAATTGGCGACTGGCCTGTGATCTAACCTGCTTGCTACTCTTGGTATCCTTCCTCAACGAAATTGAGCAGATATTTAAGGTCTGTTTTTGGAAAGCAGCCGGCACCTTAATCTCTTTTTTAGAAAACTACCCAGCATTCTAAGGGTTAAATAAATCCAAATACAGCTATCGCGGAAACATGACCAGTGTGTCTAAAAAATCCAAAATCAACAGAAGATTGACATTGTCAACGAAACAAGGGTTCTCGGAACCTTGAACGATATTTGACAGTATGTCAGAGTTCTATAGGGGCTGATGATGGAATTGTCTAGACTTTTATAATCTTATTCTCTACTACAACCACTGTTATTGCCTGATGGAACTCACAAAAAGCGGCTTGCAGACGAATGAAATAGACGATGGTTACCTTACCCCGAGTTTCGATACGAACAGAAACTGTTCATTATTTTGTCCGGTATATCTTTATCTTCTTTTCGTCTTTGTCGGTGAGTTATTTTTGTTGCGTTGATGATTTATTTAATGCTACTTTCAACAATGTTCAGTGATACTGCAGCTGTCAAATGTTTCAAACTAATATTACATTCATTCCAGTTGGAAGAGCTTTCTTCATTAGTTCCAATGACCTCCCGAGTACACAGTGCATCATGGAGAGAGTCTCTTGACCAGAGGATACTTTTGTATTTGGAATTGCTTGGTCCTTAAATCGAACTCGCAACCTTCTTCGTACGCAGCGGAGACTCTGCCTCTGTATTGACTTAGTAGTGAAACCTCACGACTTCGTGCGACAACAGTAACCATACATGTATCTCTCGAGAAACCTGTTGGTTATTTTTTTTTTCAGAAAAGATTACCTTGACAATGCTTTAAACTCATACCTCCGTATGGGATTTTAACTTGCCTAACTTGAAAGATGAAATATATGGGCACATTTTTTATTAACGTTTGTGACAAATGAATAAAATGCTCATCATGAGGACTTTCTTTTTTCTTTCGTTTAAATGTTTGAAACATTCTTCGGTATCAAATACAGGAACCTCGGATATTGGGGAATTAAGCACGATTAACAAAAGGACGTTGATTGAAGAGGAAATAATAGCTTTTTCCTTTTCTTTTAATAACTTGCATCTCGCTAAGACGTGCTTTACTGTTTTTCGTGAACATTTTTACGTTTGCTGATAGAAAAAAAGGACTCTTTCAAATCACTTACAATTGCGTTTTCAAGGTCTTTTTGATGGGTGATTTTATCATTTATCGTATTTCAAGCCCATAATGACGGAAGTGTATTTTATCTATCTGCTTCAAAATATATATTCTCACAAACATTTTCCGTTGCATCGACGAGAGTTTCGCGATAAGGTACGTTTAGGGAAGGAACAACAATAGATCTAATCTAACGTTATAAGTTTAAAACAACATCAGCTTAATTCATTAAAAACATACATGAATGACCGCCTTGTTAGAAATATTGTTTCTAACCAGAGCCATTGTTAACCGAAATCGTTTTGTGTTTTTGTTGATATTGTTTAGTTTAAACTGCACTACATGTATTTTACATAAATTGTTCTTGCAACTTAGGATGATAGCTTTCGAGTCTGCTTCCTGGAGAAATGATCGTTACTCGCAAAGAATATGAATGAATGAAAGCTTTTCTTGTCATTGGATAGGATTGCATCTAGTTCGCATACACAATGTTATCTATACTCGTACACTTCAAGTTCTTTAAATGACATAAAAACCAGACTGTCACGTCCTCTGGTACCCGGCTTCTTAGACATATACCTGTTTATATACGCAATGCCAGAAAGTATAAACTAATTATTCAAAAATAAAATCGAACCTTTTAGGAAGCGTATATAAATAAGATTCATATCCAAATATAGTTTTAAAACATATTTTAACAAGTCGTGGGCGACACTGGTGCAGGTGTAGGGAGTCGGCCTCTTGAACCGGAACTAACCACCAAATCGGCGTAAGTACTGGTATAGTATCTACATGTAAGAAGCAGTTACAGTGATGTCTCGTTAAACCAAACACATCCGTTCCTAACAAAATGTCCGGATGACCGAAGCAACCGGACTAATGAAGCAGAGCATGTTCTTATACACATTAAGACATAAACAGTCTGTATGCACGTGTATACTTATAACCCTTTAGCAAACGCTAAATTGTCGACCGTCCCAAATTGAAAGAGTTTGCAGACGACATTTCAAAACGTGATGAAATTCAAAAATAATCTTCTGATATGGCAGAAAACATTGTGGGTAAAGGAGAAATTGCGTGTCACGAGCAAAATCTCCTCTACCCACAATGTTTTCAAAAGTCGTCTGCAACAAACTGGTCAAATAATTTCATTCCCTTACAATTTCGTTCGGATTGCAAGACATCCGGATAATCAGGGTCCGGATAAACGAGGCTTCACTGTATATAGAGTAAAATATAATAAACACCAGACTTCCGTCACAATCGATGTAAAATAAATAAGATTAAACTAACAAATAACGATATCATCATTCTAAGAGAGTTGAAATTATTTTGGAACGGCATGAAAAAAAGGATACAGTCCAAAAGAATAAGGCTACATTCTTATAGAGGCGATATACCTACACGGTCATACAATTTTCAAGGGACCGTTTGCCCTATAAAGCCTGTGCAGCTTGGGCCAGGTATCGTCTATAATTGCGGCTATAAGTAGGCGACTGCATCTCCAGAAAGAGATAAAGACCATATCGACTATTGATCGACGCTTAAATCCATTCCTCCATATGGGAATGTGATATTTCTTCCACATTAAAATGAAAAAGTTAACGTCAAAAGCAGTAGCAACCAATATATTCTCTTAACGAGCAATTTGCCTTTCCTACAATGTTATCCCATTTTAAAAAAGTCGTCTACAAACTCTTTCAATTTTGGGACAGTCGAAAATTTGGCGTTTGGTAAAGGGTTAAGTGAATCTATACCTTCATATAATTGGAAGGTGTAACGCCCTGCCTTGAACCCATAAATAAATGAATAAGTGGATAAGAAACTAAATACCTGATTTAATTCTCAAGCATTAATGATGCAAACACCGGGTGCTACATAAAACGAATCATCAAGATAAAATCATTAGATAAAAGATAACTTATGCGCGCTGGGTAATTTTCATCCGCCTACGTATTGTGATGTATGAATTGGTTTCTAGTAAACTCGATCTGAATTGGTTTCTAATAATCTTGTATTTTCTTTAAATGACACCAAATTGAATTCTGATAAGGTAATCAAATTAGGACTTGGTTTCCAGTATTGAATCCAGAAGGGTATAAATGATTGGGAAATAAATGTATAGTGTATACGTAATCCTGGGGTCTTTCAGATACATGTAATTGCATTCTAGAAACCTTGTTCATATATGGGTATAAAGAGGCTAACTGAGATTTGTACTTTAGCAGTGGCAAACGTTAAACAACTGACAATCATTGTCTCTAAACGAGGGAACATTCTGAATTTATTCACAACTAAGTTGCAAAAATTCTGTCAATTCATTAAAGCGGTTAAAGGTTTCAGAAGACCCATGTGAGAATGGTATCTAAAAATAAAACTTATTATTCTTAATTTAGATCGTTGCTTACGAATTAAACCCGTTTAAATAGTCTGCATGTTTGCATCACACATTATTTTTTTCTTTTATGTACGATTTTAAACGGGATTGGGAAGCTGCCAGTAATCTAGTCTTATGTTACTTTAAAAGGCTATGTTATCATTTGATCGTTAGAAGACAATCTATTCCAAGCCCAATCTGTGAGATACTCTTTTCTTTCAAAAGCATTATGATAAACTCACTATTCTTTTGGTTATCATTCTAATGAGTGCTCACATTATTGGAAAAAAAGTAAGTTTCGAACTGATAAGATTTAAAAATTCGCCTCTTGCCTCTATCTAGGAATGTACATTTCTTTTACCAATGTTCGCTATCATAATCATGGGTTAATTTCTTTATCCAACGTATATCATGTTTTAATAATAGTAATCAGAATTAGTAACAAGCTAGGTCTGTATGATGTTGGAATGCCACATAGGTCTGGATGCAATCTTAGAGATCCATTTATAATGCCGGATTTTGCAAATTTGTCTGACCATACTCATCTGGAATTACAATAAAACAGTTTCAATATAATCGTTGTTTTTTATTGCATGCCAGTTATATCACAACCATTTTCTCGATAGAAAAACGATACTTTTAATCTCGTGATTGTTTAGTAGGAATGTAAAAGATATCTTTACCTTCCCCAGAAGACTCATAAATGTTCTGTATCTATTGACGAAAAAAAAACCATCGTAATGATTATAACCAGTCTGTACGTGGGATACCCATTACCAAACAATATAACGCCATTCAACTACTTTGAAGCAGACGACTCTGGAAAACATTGTGGGAAAAGGAGAAATTGCTCTTTATGAGCGATTTCTCCTTTTCAACAATGTTTTCTGGGCTATCAGAATATTATTTTCCAATTTCACTACATTTTGAGATGCCGTCTGCAAACTCTTCCAAGTTGGGCCAGTCGAAAATGTGACGTTCAGTAAAGGGTTAAATCTCATAGATTTGGTCAAAATACATTTAAGGTGTATTATCTCCAATAAAAGTCGGTAAACATCGCCTATTCCGACATCGTCTGAAGAGTTTACGGACCTCGCTCGGCGATTGGCAACCGTAGATTCTTCGATAATTGTCGGAATCTACCGAGATTTGTCGACATTTGGCGATCTTCAAAATCCATTAAATAGCATGTTTGATAAGAGCATAATTGAACAGCTTACACCACAGCTATTTATCTCGTCACACACGAATACACTAGACCATGCGTGGGAGGAACAATTAACATATCCACATGGAGTAACGTGAACGGAAATGCACAATAATTATTCATCGCTGTAGAGTGGGTCTGCGAAGATAAAAACAAAGGCTTTGATTTATGGGATTGTATCCTTATTCCATAAGGCCTCGGTTTGTCGCATTGTCTGTAGGGGATTCTAGAACCTACTGTGACAGAGCGATAAGCATAAGCAGTTTGTCATTTTGTCTCAATCATTTTAAACGTATACCATGAAGAAAATGGAGGTGTTCATTATATTTTTTGACTTATATTGTTGCTTTTAATTTTATAATTAAAGGCACATCAAAGGAAAGGAGTACAAATAAATTACTGAAGAAATATATGTAGTTCTTTTAATATGTTCATAAAAGTCATGAGAATTAGTTTAGGAATGCATTGAGACCCTATTAAATAGACGCATTTAAAATAAGTTATTTTGTTCTTGAAATATAGTTGTCTCCAATTCAATCATGTTTATCAACAACCTGTTTGTTTACATATTCAAAATAACGAATTCTGATTGGTCGGTTCAAAAATGTGTGTATCAACTGTCAAGGCTAGGGGTGAAGAATCGAAAATCTGAATTATAATACTTGCTTAACTGGGTTATTTCTGGTTTACTTTCACATTTAAGTTTTGCTGATGGTGGTTTCTGGTGATAACTATTTGAATCTGTCCAAAAATTTACAAAATAATATAGTTTGATATAGCATTAAGCTCCTTTAATGGGCCTTTAATGTCTCGAATGCTCATCTTTAGAAATATTGTATGCCAAGATTTAAAGGATGCTTACGTAATATATAATCGTTAATATTTAGCATATATCCAAGCATCCTGACTTTGCTTGTACAAACTATTAAAGCCTTTTCAATAGTATTTCGATTTAGATTAGTGTTGTTTAAACTTATTTATTTTACGTCGATAGAGAAACAACTGCGTACAACTTAGATCAATCATGCTTGATTCTGCTTCCTGGATCCATAACCGGAACTCGTGCGAAATATGGATTAATAAAAGATCGCAAGGCAGATCCCGCTACTCACGGGATTCGAACCCACTAACCTCGTATCCAAAAGCCGATTTTGTCCTCTAGTATTTCGGTCATATCAAGGCGTCAACTAATCGTTGTTTTAGCTCTTTGTTATATTGGCTGATATCATTCCTCCAAATTGAAAACAGCAAAGGTGAAGAAAGCAAGATCTCAAACTGTTTGTATCTGTATCATATGGTAGAAACAATTTAAACAAAAACATAAAAGTCTCGTCACAAATTAGTTATCCTTTTACAGCGGCCTCTTAAGTCTTCCGGAGGACAGTGGTCCAGGAGTAGAGAGTCGGCCTCTGGACACGTGGTTCGTGGGTTCGAATCCCGTTAGAAGCGGGATCCGCCTTGCGACCTTTCATAAATCCACATTCGGCACGAGTCCTGGTTATGAATCCAACAAGCAAAATCGAGAGTGATTTACTTTGGTTAAGAGAAGAAAATAAGTGTTTACTAAAGTGTCTTGTCTCCTGCAGCAAATTCATGGTATTGAGAAAACACAAAATATGGGAACTGGGGAATAACCAATTCTAATTCGCAGCATATCAACAAAAGGTTTGATTGACAGATCACCAATTACTTTACCACACAAGGTCGAAGCAAACTGTATAAACTTCCTAATGGAGAGTGACGCTTCTTCCACACTTTATCACCCTCCACAAGCTGTCCTCTGAGTCATTAGTTCGCTATTGATACGTATTTAAATTGTCTGCGACATAACAAACACCCAAGTCTCATCGACCCAGAAAAGTGGTTCATAACTTTAGGGTTCTCCATGGTCTAGGGACTAGGGTACCGTTTTACTAAACAGTTTACGCTTAAGATTTCCGTAAGTCTAAAACAACAATTCCTCTTTTATCAATATTTGGCTAAGCAATATTGCAAAGTAACACATCATTGGAATCGTCTCTCCGAGACGCTTCCAATGACGTGTCACATTGCAATATTGTACGTTCTTTGAAGATACTATCCATGTTTATCAATTATGACTTACGCAAACATTTTCCGTAAGATGTTTAGTAAAACGGGCCCTAGGAGTACAGAAATTGAAATCAAATGACACCTCTCCGCTTTGGATCAGATTCCGACGACGGCATTTCGATTATCATGATACGTAGTCTCTCGACTGACTTACGGGAATGAGATGATTCTACCCGACTTGGCTAGATCTTATGGGCATTTGAGTATGAGTATTTCCACCATCATTCAGATTCGGGCATCGCAACGTAGCTGAAATAATGTTGACGCGAGGTTAATTTGAGGTGAAATTGGTTTTCTATCCGTATTCATCCGTCTTGGTCAATTTTGACATCAACCAATGCTTAACTGAAGACAGGTATTACTTTATTAGCTCGGTAATTTCTAGAAAGCAAGTGTTTCGTAATGCAGAAAGGATAAAATCAAATAAAAGAGCATTGCTATTTGGGTAACAGTTAAATCGGTTTTAAGACCGATTGTCCTTCCTTTTAATTGGCTTCAGAAAAAGGCAACTGTTTCTATTTGGTTCTCACCCAAATGTTTCTTTCTAGCAATTTTTTTTTTAAAACAAAATAAAAAAACGCATTTTCCAAGCTAAGCGGAGCTAAAAGAAAAAGCTCCTGAATAATAAGTACGTTTTACGACAACTACGCTAATGGTATTATTCCAAAAATCTGAAAAGGTGGACGGACAAAATACCAAAGACTATAACGAGGAATCAGTTCAAGACTATAGTAAGTCCTTCACTCATGTGAAGGTCTTACTATAGCCTAGCACTGACTCCGCGAAACAAGTTTAGATCCGAATTAAGATCCCTATTTAGCTTGACACATCTCCGATACCATTCATAAATGATTCAAGACGTCGGCAGCTCATCGGTCGGCAGGTAATTAGGGTTTACCATGTTAACACCGACATTCGATAAGAAACTAATTACACATGACAAATTGTGTCGTTCCTTTAAATCTCAGCCGTAGATAGACAACACCTCTCTACGTGTAAACGTAAATTGATCGTTCGCGCGGGAAATGCTGACATGGATTAGGCTGCGTAATATTTGTGTTCAGTACAAACCTATCGGGACTAGGGTTCTGGGCCTACGTCATACATGTAAGTATTCAGCACAAACCTATCTGGACAAGGGTTCTGGGCCTACGTCAAATATGTAAGTATTCAGCACAAACCTATATGGACAAGGTTTCTGGGCCTACGTCATACATGTAAGTATTCAGCACAAACCTATCGGGACAAGGGTTCTGGGCCTACGTCATACATGTAAGTATTCAGCACAAACCTATCTGGACAAGGGTTCTGGGCCTACGTCATACATGTAAGTATTCAGCCACAATCCTATCGGGACAAGGGTTCTGGGCCTACGTCATACATGTAAGTATTCAGCACAAACCTATATGGACAAGGTTTCTGGGCCTACGTCATACATGTAAGTATTCAGCACAAACCTATCGGGACAAGGTTCTGGGCCTACGTCATACATGTAAGTATTCAGCACAAACCTATCTGGACAAGGGTTCTGGGCCTACGTCATACATGTAAAGTATTCAGCACAATCCTATCGGGACAAGGGTTCTGGGCCTACGTACGTCATACGTAAGTATTCAGCACTTACCTATATGGACAAGGTTTCTGGGCCTACGTCATACGTAGTATTCAGCACAAACCTATCGGGACAAGGTTTCTGGGCCTTCGTCATACATGTGAAGTATTCAGCACAAACCTATCTGGACGGGTTCTGGGCCTACGTCATACATCGCAAGTATTGCAGCACAATCCTATCGGGACAAGGTTTCCGCAGATACCGTCATACATGTAAGTATTCAGCACAAACCTATCTGGACAGGTTTCTGGGCCCACGTCATACATGTAAGTATTCAGCACAGACCTATCGGGAAGGGTTCTGGGCCTACGTCATACATGTAAGTATTCAGCACAATCCTATCGGGACAAGGGTTCTGGGCCTACGTCATACATGTAAGTATTCAGCACAAACCTATCTGGACAAGGTTTCTGGGCCTACGTCATACATGTAAGTATTCAGCACAAACCTATCTGGACAAGGTTTCTGGGCCCACGTCATACATGTAAGTATTCAGCACAGACCTATCGGGAAAAGGGTTCTGGGCCTACGTCATACATGTAAGTATTCAGCACAAACCTATCGGGACAAGGGTTCTGGGCCTACGTCATACATGTAAGTATCAGCACAAACCTATCGGGACAAGGGTTCTGGGCCTACGTCATATATGTAAGTATTCAGCACAAACCTATCTGGACTAGGGTTCTGGGCCTACGTCATACATGTAAATATTCAGCACAAACCTATCTGGACAAGGGTTCTGGGCCTACGTCATACATGTAAGTATTCAGCACAAACCTATCTGGACAAGGGTTCTGGGCCTACGTCATACATGTAAGTATTCAGCACAAACCTATCTGGACAAGGTTTCTGGGCCTACGTAAAACATGTAAGTATTCACCACAAACCTATCGGGACAAGGGTTCTGGTCCTATGTCATACATGTAAGTATTCACCACAAACCTATCTGGACAAGGGTTCTGGGTCTACGTCATACATGTAAGTATTCAGCACAAACCTATCTGTACAAGGGTTCTGGGCCTAAGTCATACATGTGAGTATTCAGCACAAACCTATCGGGACAAGGGTTCTGGGCCTACGTCAAACATGTTAGTATTCAGCACAAACCTATCTGGACAAGGTTTCTGGGCCTACGTCATACATGTAAGTATTCAGCACAAACCTATCGGGACTAGGGTTCTGGGCCTACCTCATACATGTAAGTATTCAGCACAAACCTATCTGGACATGGTTTCTGGGCCTACGTTATACATGTAAGTATTCAGCACAAACCTATCGGGACTAGGGTTCTGAGCCTACGTCATACATGTAAGTATTCAGCACAAACCTATCGGGACTAGGGTTCTGGGCCTACGTCATACATGTAAGTATTCAGCACAAACCTATCTGGACAAGGTTTCTGGGCCTACGTCAAACATGTAAGTATTCAGCACAAACATATCTGGACAAGGGTTCTGGGCCTACGTCATACATGTAAGTATTCAGCACAAACCTATCTGGACAAGGGTTCTGGGCCTACGTCATACATGTAAGTATTCAGCACAAACCTATCTGGACAAGGTTTCTGGGCCTACGTCAAACATGTAAGTATTCAGCACAAACCTATCTGGACAAGGTTTCTGGGCCTACGTCATACATGTAAGTATTCAGCACAAACCTATCTGGACAAGGGTTCTGGGCCTACGTCATACATGTAAGTATTCAGCACAAACCTATCGGGACTAGGGTTCTGGGCCTACGTCATACATGTAAGTATTCAGCACAAACCTATCTGGACAAGGTTTCTGGGCCTACGTCATACATGTAAGTATTCAGCACAGACCTATCGGGACAAGGGTTCTGGGCCTACGGCATACATGTAAGTATTCAGCACAAACCTATCTGGACAAGGTTTCTGGGCCTACGTCATACATGTAAGTATTCAGCACAAACCTATCGGGACTAGGGTTCTGGGCCTACTTCATACATGTAAGTATTCAGCACAAAGTTGTCAAGCCAGGGGTTCTTGGGCAACTCACATAAACTTCAAGTCTACGAATTGTAAAATTTGTTGTTAGCCTTGGAAAGAAAGGTGACTTGAATTTTCTGAATGCAAGAGAAGATACCCGTTCAAATGTACGCTGAAGATTTCACAAGAATTTTCCGTTCAAGTCTAGTATACGCTTTCCTGGGATCATCTTTATGGTCACAAGAAAAGCTTTCGTACGATTCTTTGTGTCACAGGTTTCTGGTCCAAGCTATCATCCGCAATAAAGCGGGGTAAACGCTTTGACCAGACGTCAGGCTAGAAGTGAAACAGAACAGTGATAATTGCATCCGGGATAGGTGTTTATGAAAGCATATTCGTTAAAGATGTCATTTTGAAGGCAAACCATTTCTTGTTCATTTTGATTTTAATTTTGATATCAGGTATAAATGAATCGAAGAAAGAGAATATTCCAAACAAAAATGTTGGTGCAGTGTTTGTAATTGACAA